>JAZHYW010014665.1:0-97345 GCA_037355805.1 Ixodes ricinus
GTCAGCTGGACAAGGAGGCGTTGGCCTTGATTTTGGAATGCTGAAATTTCACCAGTTTGTGTGGGGTCGGCAAGTGGAAGTGTTTACGGACCATAAGCCGTTGATGGGACTGATTTGGCAGGACTGTCGCATTCCTCTGCAGAGTTCCCCTCGAGTGCTGCGATGGGCATTTACGCTAAGGTGCTACAACTACAAGTTGTCCTACAGGCCAGGAGCCAGCTTGTGCAATGCTGATGCACTGAGTCTGCTGCAACTGCCGTTCACACCTAAGGAGGACTCAAGAATCCAGGATGTTTTCATGTTGGAGAGAGCCTATCCTAGTGTCCTGTCGGCAGCAGTCATGGAGGCGGCGACTGTCCGAGATTCGGTGCTGGCTCCATTGCGTGACGCCTTGTGGTCTGATGGTCACCCGCCACCTGGTGCTGAATGGCGACCCTTTGCGAACCGGCTAGAGGACTTCTCGGTCATGGAGGGCTGTGTGCTGCAGGGAAGTCGTGTTGTTGTGCCGGCATCGATACGGACGGCAGTTTTGGATTTGCTGCATGAGAGCCACCCGGGGTAGAGAAGATGAAGCTGGTGGGCCGAAGTCATGTATGGTGGCCGGGCATCGATGATGACATTGTGACCAGGGTGGGCACTTGTGCAGTCTGTCAGGTACATCGCAAGGCTCCAAGGACCGTGCAGCAAACTCCGTGGCCGTTTCCTGAGCGGCCTTGGTCTCGGTTCCATGTGGATTTTGGTGGTCCATTTCAGGGGTGTTCTTTCTGGTACTGGTCGATGTTTACTCCAAGTAGGTGGAGGTTGTATGTGTTGCATCCCCGTCAGCAGAAGCCACAGTTGCGTGTCTGCGGTCGATTTTTGCAAGCCATGGGTTGCCAGATGTGGTGGTAAGCGACAACGGTCCAGCGTTTACAGGCTTTTTGTACAAGACGTTTCTGGCCCGTAATGGAGTGCGGCAGATTCTGGTTCCTCCATATCATCCAGCATCCAACGAGGCCGCCGAGAGAGGGGTCCAGACGGTGAAGCAGATGCTAAAGAAGGCGCAGCCCGAAGCCTTTGAGTGCTGGATTGCTAGAGTGCTGTTTGCCTACCGTACCACTCCTCACAACCTTACAGGTCGCTCGCCGGCAGAGCTCCTCACGGGTCGGCGCCTGAAGACTGCATTGAACCTGTTGCAGCCAGATCTTCGGAGCAAGGTCCAGTTTCGTCAGCTACAGCAGAAGGTGCTCAGCGACCGGTCAGCCAGAGGAGGACCAGTGCCGCAACCTGGCGATCCCGTTTGGGCAAGGAACTTTCGGCCAGGTCCCCTTTGGGTACCTGCGGTGGTCGTCAGGGCTACTAGCGCATCGTCAACGGAGGTGCGGCTGCCAGATGGTAGAGTGTGGGAGCGCCATGGGGACCAAATGCGGCACCGGGTCAGCGAGGCGAAGTTCCAGCCCTCAAAGAGGCGGAGGTCCTCGAGCCGCCGCTGCCGTAAGGTTCCGGTGCGACAACATCTGGAAGAAGCTGATGAAGCAGCTCCTTGGATGCCCAACGTGCACGAGGAGACGTCGCTCCAGCGAGGTCGGCCGGGGCCGTGGTGACCAACAGCCATGCAGACAGCAGTCCGCCCCGCATCCCGGTGCTGCCACAAACTCCGGTGCTCCGAAGATCATCCAGATTGCGACGAGCCGTGCAGCGGTTTTCTCCCGACGTCCGAACATTGGGGGAAGGAATGTTGCAGCCGGCCAGTTACCTCCGTGCGCCTGGGTGGACACTGGGGGCCCATCGTTCGCGCTTCCTATAGAAAGCAGCCCGCTGCTCTGCTTCTACTTCTTCAGTTGCGGGCCGAACCGGCCCGCATGTACAGTATAATAAACATGCTTTGTTACTCGTAAAAGTAACCCCCTAAATTAATCACGTGCAGAAGCTGCTACATGTGATTGTTATAGGTGCGCTACATTGATTGAAAAAGAGAGCGTTATAATTAGAGTTGAATTTATCCTGGAAGTTAATATTTTGTTTAGACGAATTTATTTATAACTAAAGTTCTTGAACCACGATATGTACACTGGACATTTGGGATATCTGAGTATGTATTTGTCTTATGCTCGGCAGACAATACCTCATCTTGGGCGAGTTGTTAAATCATGCTTATACTTCACAGCGCACAAAAGACAATAATCAAATCACATCCCCATAAAGAAACAACACTCACGCAGCGCTGACTGTCAACTCTGGGATATATTAAACATCATCTTCGTTATCTTTTACTCTTACGCACTAAAAAGAAGAAAATATCAGTTAACTAAGGAAGAGCAGAGAAGGAAAAAGAAAAAGATAGAGACAAGGAAAAGGAGAGAATATAAGTAATGAAGGAAAACAAGGAAATAAAATACAATAAAAAGAAAAGAAAGATGAAATGAAATAGGAAGGGCTACAGTCCGATTACAGTAAAAGTCACTAGGAAGGTTTATCTAAATAATCTTAACTCTTTTTACATGAGGAAATTGACGGGATACTGCACGAAGTTCAATATTCGAAAAGACGTCTTCGTTTTGCAAAACCTAAGTCGGACAAGTGACCCACGGGCTTCTATGAATTGTGAAAAGTTTTCTTGAACTTTTGTTGGCGTTTTGTAATCAATTATAAACGCATTCTATGGTATTGAATAGTTATTTATGTTTTGATATGAGCGGGAAACCACGAGAAACATATCTATTCAAATCATCAGGCCTAGTAAACCTTCAATATCGAAGAGGCACATATGTTGCATTTTTTCGATTTATAAAACTTTCACTGTAAACTAGCATGACTAGCTATTAACTGTCATATTACTAAGACATAAAATGTAACCACATCATTGATCTATTATATAGCATTCCTTCCGAAACCAAACGCAAGGGTTTGTTCACACGCACATCGCGCAGATCACCAGGGAATGGCCTTTCACTTCCGTAATACACAAAATTGACGATACAGAAACGGTCCGAAACACACGGAGAGATTGTCACGGAGAGGGGTAGGGAATCAAAATAAATAAATACGAATGAAATTACCCAACTCCGATCTTAACGAAAATTGCGGTAAAAAAGTAAAAGGTTTAAGGTTCGAGCGGTGGCAAGGCGATAGGTCCACGCCTGGTGGAGAGTCAGAAAAAGAAGTCAACGACACGTTAATATGAAAAAAAAAAATTAATTAAGAAAGAAAAACTCAGCCGCACATGGCAAGAATAAAAACCAACTCCTCCGGGCATTCCTTAAACGGGATACAACCAAATGCTCGCGAACACGCTCTCTACAGCACCGTCAGGCCGCTAAGCCATGACGAAATAAACCCAAAAACTAATAATGCTAACAAACAGTAAAAAACAAAAACAAAAAATGCTCAGCAGAACCGCACCCGAGAAACAAAGTTCAACAAAGCGAAAAAAACACAACCGAAAAAAAAGTCTTAACTGACCGACGCCGAGTCCAGTCCCACGACACAGAAGCCTCGCAGGATGATGGTATCCAGATGATGATCGAATCTATTCTTCATTTTGTGCCCCACAGCCGGCGTGGCTGTGCGGAACAAAGTGAAGAATAGATTCGAGCAGCGGTGTGCAAGAAAGTAACCGAGAAGTAACATTCCTGGAGCTTCATATCGGGAAGGGAGCTTTCGAGGTAGTTACTGTAGTTGCTCAAACTTCCTCTTTCCCCTTCCCTTTTCAAAAGAACACGTCAGCCGGCGCTAACTTTTCATCTCGGGAGAAGACCACTCTTCACAAACGGTTATAGTTGACAAGGTGGCTGACTTCGACCCAACTATAGTCCCGTTGCAACCTAAGAACGAAGGGCGAGGCTAAGAAGGGCCGGGGAGGAGGAAGCAGACGGAACGCTGGAGAAGAAGAGGAATCCTCTTTTTCTCTTTAGCGTTCCGTGTCTTCTCCAGCGTTCCGTATGCTTCCTCCTCCCCGGCCCGTCTTACCCTCGCCCTTCGTTCTTGGGTTGCAACGGACTATAGTGTCCGGGCAGGATAAACACAAGTATATTTACCAACACACGCTCGTTTTTAATGCTAGTCTCCGGGCTTTGCTGTTTCCAAAAGAGATAACCCTTCGGTGCTATCGGATCTCCGCGGAGGGAGATAGAGCACGGCCGTTTCTAGGATAGGGCGCTCGAATCTTGGGCAAATACGCGGTATCGTTTCACGCGTGCATGGATGGCTGGTTTCAAAATTTTCCCACATCCCTAACGAAACCGGCCCATCTTCGTGTGCGCGTCTGCGCGATTTTTGTCCCGCGCCGCCGGTTTTAGCTCGCACGCGGCGTTGTTTTGGCCGGCAGAACTGTTGTTGACCGTCGATATTGTAAGGCCGTGGTGTTCTCATCCTCCCAGGCAACAGTTCCTTTGCTTTCCCTTCTGCAATACTCTGACTGACTGACTCCTCCTGGGTGGCCGTCACTGTTCGCCGCGTCAACGACACATTCGTGACCATTTCACGTCCTCGTGACACAGGGTGCGCTGCTCGCTTTACTGTCACGGGCCGTCCTATCTAACACAACGAGCGCGAAAGGTCGTGGCCATCTGCTGGTATCCGAAAGAGCGGGGCGTTCATTATAGGCCAATGAAGGCTCCGGAATCTATACGACGTCTCCCGATTTCTATACATTAAAAATTTACGACGCCTGCTGGTCTGTTAAGAAGTGTTGCTTTCTCTGAACTCCTCCAATGTAGCTTGCCGCCTGTAATAAAATTTAAATGATCAATAAATATTAACAGGGTGGAACTACTGTATTTCATTTTTATGTGGGAACGTTGAAAAAAGGCAAAAATATTTCCTAGTTTGTGAAGACGCGCAATTCGCAAGTCCGTTTTCAAGCCGTAAAAACAGGTTTTTGTACGATATTGATGCTTAAATATAGAACATACAAACAAAATACACACTTTCTCGACTTGCTTCTCTAGGCCGCATAAGTACGGATTTCTGACTTATTGCATTTTCCCGGTCCATTGTTCTCACAACTACTCTGCCTCTCTCTCTCTCTCTATATATATATATATATATATATATATATATATATATATATATATATATATATATATATATATATATATATATATATATATATATATATATTGAAACTTTGGCGGAAGTTAGCGTTGGCATGTCCAGTGCTACTAATTAACAGCACACCCCCCCGGAGTCCTTAATATTATAAACGGATGAATGTCTAAGCCCACGTTCAAAATCACATTCACACAGCAAAACATTAAAACACACATAACCAATAGAAAGTAAATTTGCGTGGTTTGTTTTCAATAACGGTCATTCCCGCCTCCCGCAATGCATCGTGCAGTAACGGTGAGTTGACCACGGACACCTTCAATTTTGTTTTTTTCTTTTATATATGTCGATCAAACGAAGTGCCTAACAACGAATACAGTATATTGTAAAAGTGTGCGTCGTTTTATTTATTACATTTTTAACACCTAAGTGTATTTGCACTTTTAAATTCCGGCCAACCTAACATGGCCTAAAAGCTGGAAGTGTGCTAAAATTAAGAATACGTATAAGGGACAGAACATCTAAAAATATGGTCGAGTTTCTGCTGTACTTCAGTGCAGACCACGAGAAAATTGAATAGTTTGGGTTGTCGTCTATCGAGGGGTAAAGCTGAGTAGCACAAAAATAAAACCCTAAGTAACATTCCTCGTAGATGGACTATGTTAGTTTAAACATTTGAGGTTTGCCGCGCAGACCCGAAAACTGTATGTTTGCAAAAGTCGGCAAGGTCGACAGAAATGCACACGACGTACGTGTGAACACGCAGAATACCAACCAGTTTATTTTCTGTATGTTCTTCGTCCCTCACTATACCCGAGTTTTGAAAGACGAAGGGTTGCCTGATAATTCTAAAGGCTGCTTACTACATTTGCAACGGTTGCGTTCTCATGCAGCAAAACTGGGGATCAGTGGCCCGAGTGGGCTCGCGCACATCACTTCGGAGCACGTGGAGCGAAAGCTCGCGCTGTGAGAACACAGGGATCCTGGGTTCAGTCTCCACCCTGCCCGTTTCAACTGGATGAGCATCGCACCGACGAGCGGTCGGGTACCAGTACTGCGTGGTGCACGTTAAAGACCCCCAGGATAGCGGTTTTACTGCACTGGATAACTTTCTCATCTACAGCGAGTGACTCGTCGCAACTTTGAAATGGCTGACCAACTACACGCTGTCTAAATATCCGCACAACCCCAAGTATTAATATTGCCACACAAACAACAGAACCTACTAAAACACCGGAAGAACCGCGTATCGTGGATTACTTCACGAAGCTACCCCTTGATTTAAAGTCACACTGCGTACTGCGAACACTTGCCTTGCTAACTTTTTCGTTCTCTTCAGCAGCTTGGAGCACGTGCGGAGAAAGCTCACGTTGCAAAACCCAAAGATCATTGGTTAAAACACCACCGTTGCCCGTTTCAATCTAGATGAGCACCGTCCCAACGTCCGGCCATGTACCACAACTGCGTGGCGCACGTTAAAGACTCCAGGCTATCAGTCACACCGAACTGGCAAAATTGCTCATCTACATTTGGTATCAAAGTCGCCATGATCTGGCGGACTCAACTGCTCTTGTTTGAAGTACTAGCGATTTTTTTTTATTTTATTGGAGTTAATGGCTGTATGAATAGTATAATCGCGGGCAACTACAGACGCCGGTGTTTTAAGGCACGAAGCGATTTCGGAGTTTTTGAAGACGAATATGTACTTAAGAATTTTCAGAAATAACTGGGATTATGATATATCATCAAAACAATCGTCGTTAGTTTTCCCACCAATTCGCGTTTATCAGAAAATATAAAATATACAAATTTCGAGTTTACCACAAATAATAATAAAAAAAGACCACGGTCTTTTATCAATAAACTTTATAAAATTCAGGTTTAGTGGCTCTTAGCAAATGCCTCTTAAGTTTCCTTTGGCATCTGAAACTACTAACAAAAAGATGTTTTCCTTTTCGCCCATTAAGATTCTTCCAGGAAAACGTATCATGGCACGCGGATAGTATCTTTCTTTTATTTTTGAATTTTAGATAATTTGGAAGACAGTCAAGTAAACTCTGAATTTCAGAGGATAGGTAATCTAACAAAATGAAATTCCATTAACCCTTAATTTTAGGATGAAAAAAAAGCTTCTGAATTGTATACAAAAAAAAAAAATTCTGAAGTCAGAAAAGGAGGGGGGGGGAGTTCAACTCATAATTTACACTGCGTAATTATGGTCGATAAAAACTCCGTTGATTATAAACTTAAAATATGCGCTTGTTCCTTCCTGCCGGGCTTTAGCTGCGCGTGTGGCAAGTGTTCTCGAAAGCAGAAAGCTCAGGCTGAGCATGTTCTGGTTTCTTAGCCTCCCATCGACTACAGTGTGAAAAAATGTGAGAAAGTCAGGAAGCAGCTCCAGGTTGTCCGCGCTTCCAGTTCGAGCTTCTCACTTTCGACAACTGATCCGCGTCTCGGGCATTTCGAGCGCTCGCGCTCAGCGAAAGCAAGGAAGGAGGCATTTAGCGCGTGCTAGAGGTTGGACGTTTGATCATTCTATATCGAATTCTTATCTGCCATTTGAGTGTGGTCTTTGAGAAAGGCTACACACTATCGAAATGCAGACAAATGGGCGCTTTTAGTAAATATATATTTGAATCCGTTAGATGTTTCCTGCAACAATTTTTGTACTTTCCGTGTGTACAAATTTAAATGAATCCCTAATGTTTATAACCTACAAAACGCGACTTAGTTTTCCTCCTCCTGTAAGAAAGACGAGCAGTGCATTTTTTCCTTCAACTCGCAGCCAGATCACGCGGGTACGTGACCTGGAGCCCGCTATGTCCCGCGAATATTTCTCATAGCCACATGCAGTATTATACAAAGAAGAGGACACGTGATACGTTTCTGATATAAAGAAGTTAGGCGATTGTCGTCACTGCAGTACATGAACACTGAGCTACTATCGGAATGTTTGCCGAGCTAGCGATTATCACGAGACAAATTTGATTGATGACTCAATTCTCGGGTTCAATCTTTGAGCGGCGTTGAAATATCGTTACCAGGGACTTTTCCAGCACCGTGAGCTTCAGTGTGCGTAATCAAGTTAGGCGAAGGATAAAGTGAAATAAAATGCTCAACAGAAAATAGCGCCTCAAAATTGCGTTGCCACGAGAAAGAAAGGACAATACCAAGCGCTTAATAATGACCCTTCCTAAAGTAAAAAAAATAAAATAAGAAGAATAAACGAAGAACAGTTAAATTCCTAAATAATGTTTGCCGATCATAGCATGCACACACAAAAATTTTCGTTTTCATACTTGAAGATGCAGAGCAACGGAGATTTTGCTTGCTCAATAGTGTTGCGGGCCATTATACTTTGGTTTCAATAGTGCCACTATGCTCGTGTAAATTGAAAACCATTCCGACTGAATATCGTTGCACAGCCGTTTTAAAAGAAAAAGACTGAAACGGTCGTGTATATTGAGGAAAATACTTAAATCGTGTTCGTTTGGTTTCCAGAATAACGAATACCGATATTAATTTTAAATTCGGTTCACGGAGGCTGTAGAAACGTTTATTCAAAGTGCCAGTGAGCTCCACTCCAACAGAAAGTGACGTCATATCTGTATTTTTGGGAATCTCCGCTGTTGCGCATCTCCAGCGCCCTTCACTGCATGCTATGCACTAGCACTCTTGTTATTTTCAAAAAAGGTAAAAAAAAAAACGTAATCACTGGCGTGAGGGGGTAGGGGGAAGGGGGAGTACAATATCACGTGCCTCCCACGCGATCTTCACGCGCTTGCTGGCCGAAAAATCTGAATATGACCATAGCACTCCTCTATACTGACAAAGATTGGCAGTTCGACGACGCAGCCATAGAGTGCCAGGTCGCAGATTTGGAGCGAGAGGATTTGGTAGCACAGAACATTAAAGAGCCGTTTCTCGCGGAATCCAAATCCGCGCATTGGGAGAGTTTGGCCATATGTTGGTTTGAATGGGCGAGCTCCTCGGGGCCAACCACAGAACGCAAAAAGCCCCTAGTGGTGGTCATGAGCTCTAAAAAAGCAATCCGACTAGTTTAGGCCTGTTTTAGCGTCGCTCGAGTAAAAGGTATAACTTTTGGTGACTAAAACCTTACCGCATATTAGGTTTTCGTCACACTCATATTGCCGCCCGCGCATCTGGTCAAGCAGGCAGCGCACCCTGGCCTCATGGTTACTGTGCTTGGCTCCCGCACGAAAAGCCAGGGGTTCGATTCCTGGAAGCTACGCATTTTTTTGTTTATTCCTGCAATATAGCATTCTGGTAAATTGTAAATTCGAGAATACTTCTGCTTGTTCGAGGTCCGACTGTTCTTCGCGTGGAACCTTCTACGACGATTATTCCACAAGCCCACACGCCTCCATGAGAGGCTTCGCGTGGCGAGCAAAATTCTGTTTCGCCTCAGCGTTCGATCCTGCTGTTTCGCCAACTTCGATGGCCGCGACGCTTTGTTGTAATATTTTTACTTTTGTTTTGGGCAAGGTTCGCCCCATTGAACGTTTAGTTTTCTCAGTTATTCTTTGTTTCATTACATTTTCATTCGTGTTAATATTCAAGGGTAGAGTAAACAAACCTGCGCTTCAAACCAGGGCTGACTTGGTATACTCCGCGACAACTTGTTTTGACATACCCGAGGAGAGAAGGGCCGCCCGCGAACAGCTTTATCTAGCGCACATAATTGGAAAGGGAACTCGCACCTGTACCTTCCGCTGCATTGCCAAGAAAAGGTTTCGCGGAGTATAGCAACAGCATCTCAGCTGAAACGGGGAAAGAAAGCACTGCCAAAGCAAACGCAAGAGCCGAGCGGGACTCCTCGTCTCAAGACGCTCGCGCGCCCACCTTTTCTACTGTTTTCTTTCAGCCAGTCTCAGCTGAGACGCCATTTTCAAACTTGCCGGCCCGGACCAAACGGTAACCGAAAGGCCTAGATTGAACGCTTCTATTTCATGCTTAAATGACATTTCCAATATCGTGGCGTCTCGGTCTGCAGGTTGGTCGACGCTGTGTCGCACCTTCAGTTTATGATCTAACCGCGAGAGCATTATTCGGCGCCGGTGGCGGCTTTTCACCGCCCATTTGCCAAAGTTTACTAATACACGGATATGGGGAACCTCGACGTCAGCGCACAGCTTTAGCAGCGGCGCGGTACCCGAATCACACTTGTTCGGTCGGGAGAAGTGTGTTTGGGCCTCTCGCCTCAGCTGGGCGCCAGTGACGTGGCTTTCTCATCTGTTGTCTGCCGCTCCACCTTTTTCATTTGGAAGGCCGCTTCTCGCGGCAATGTGCCACGTTTTGTCACTATATAGGAGGCTACGATATAACGAAACGACTGCTCGGAGGGTTTTCATGTGTTCTTCAGTTAAATATTTGGGGAAAACAAAAGTCATATTCAGAGTCACCAGATAAAATATTATAGAATCACACTCTACCTCTTTTTTCTGAAGAATGTCTTCACCTTCAGTTTTATTAAGCTTGCCGAAAGCGGGAATTGAGACGCAACATTAGAATGTCTGACCACTGGAACATGTGAATATTATAGGTAAACAGCATTGGTTAAGAAAGCGAGCGTTATAATGACAGCACAATTTATCCTGGAAGTTAACGTTTTAGTGACACAAATATCGTTAGAACTAGACTTCTTCAACCACTACATATATATACTGGACATTTGAATGCATGAATACTTATTTGCTTACACTCGGCAGACAAATGGTCGCGAACTTGCTACTCGGGTAATTAAAAAAAATCATCACATACGCAAATAAAAACACCTTCAATACACACATTAACTTCATGCCGTAATGAACATGATCGGGAGAACACATGGAACTCATGCAGTTAACAAGTACATAATACATTTTGGGCATTAATCTGGACCTTTGGCGAAAAAGCAACGAGTTTCAATGGCTTGATTTTCTCACTGAAATTTTCGCGAAGTTGTGACATTAGGGCCCTTTCTTACCCATGTCGATGCTTTTAGGGGCTTCCTCTGAAAAAAAAAATAAAAAAGAAAAAAGTCAATGAGGAGGTGAGTGAGTGAGAATACGTTTATTTCGGAAAGGGGACACCGGATACCTTGACGAAAGTCATCTTATCCGGTGGGGGATGTAGAGGGTAGGGGTTGGGATGTTGGGAAAAGGGGAAGTGGTTATATATATTGGGCTAGGCCCGCCTTCTTGACGAAGTCAAGAAGGGTGTCGAGGATTAGCTTCCTGTCATGAGGACCTCTGTTGGGGGTAACCCAGTCTTCGTAGTTTTGTGGTGTGAGTTCGGCGGCAAGTCTTGAGATCGCTTCCTGCCGTTTTCTTGCTGTCGCTTGACAGTCCCAGATAAGGTGTCTGCAGGTAGCCGGTACATGGCATACTGTGCAGTTAGGGTCAGGGCCCGGGTCGTCTTCTGATGTTGGTTTGTAAAAACGCTTTCGTAGAACTGGTGTAATGGCCGTGTTGGTAGCGAGGCGCCGGAGGCACACCCGCTCCCACCGTGAGTATTTCGATGGGAGCGGGTGTTCCTCCGTTGGCAGTAGAGCAGTCAGCCTCGCTTTCCGCTCTTGTCTTGCGAGTGTCTTTATTTCATCGGGATCGGGGTCCTCGGTGGGTATTGTGGCGGAGGAGTCCAGGTGGCCTTGTGCGGAGCAGGTTGCTTGTAGCGTGCTCCGCGCGGCCTCGTGGGCTTCTTCGTTTCCCGGGATATCTTGGTGTCCCGGGATCCATGAAATTTTGAGGGTGATTCCTTTAGTTCGGAGATAGCGCGCTGCGGCTTTGATTTCATTCACAGTCTTGTTACTGCTGCTGGCTTTCCTGCATTCTTTAACAGCCTCTTGGGAGTCAGTGTAGATGAAGATTTCTGTGGGGTGCTCATCCTCTTGGGCGTTTTCTAGTGTCCAAAAGATTGCTTGGAGTTCAGCGGTTTTGGCACTGGGGGTATAAGGCAGGATTTTAGCGCTTGTTTCGCCGGAGCGGAAAGAGTACCAAGCAATGGCTGTCCTGCCGTCCTCGTTTCGCGACGCGTCTGTGTAAATGACTTTATTGGTCTTACATTGAAGGAGATGTTCTATCTCTTTTATGTGTCTTTTAGCAACATTTTTTCTTCTATTACAGTGCTCTTTGCTCTGATTTTGGGGTATAGGCTTGATCTCTGTGATGCATTCGTCTTCCCATGGAGGAGGAGAAGTGGCTATAGCTGGGATTTCGAAGTCCGTTACTCCAAGGTGCTTGAGGATGATTCTTCCCGGTTCGGTTCTTTTGAGGCGGTCTCTCTGACTGTTTTGTGCTTCTTTTGCCAGTTCTTTGATTGTGTTTATTTGAGCCGCTTTGTGTAGGTCGGGAATGCGGGTTATCTTGGGCAAACCCGTGATAACTCTCATAGCTGCCTTGTTAAGGGTTTCAACTTGATCTTGCCGGGTCTTGGTAAGACGAAGGTAGTTATACCCGTAAATGGCTTTGGAGACGAGCAGTGATCGTACCAATAATTTTAAAGGTTTTTCTTCTGCCCCCATGCTTTGGCTGTTGTTCTCTTGATAAGGTTAAGGCCGCGTCTCCATTGTATCTTAATCTGGTTCAGCCAGCTCCGTGCTCCTCCATCCTCGTCGATTGTGAGACCGAGGATCTTTACACTTGGTTGTCTTTGAATTTTGGTGCCATCAACGTACAAATTAATTGTGTCTCCGATGTTTTTCTTTCTAGCCCTCTTTGAGGCGACGACTGTGTAGGTGGTCTTTTCGGCTGAGATTATCATATTTGTTTCCTGCATAAAGTTCATGGTAACATCCAGGGCTTCTTGAAGTCGCCTTTCTTGAATTTTGGGTGTGCCTTTGTTGATCCATAAGGTGACGTCGTCAGCGTATATAGTGTAACGTACGTCTCGAATTGCCTCCAGGTGGAATGCTAGGTCAGCCATGGCCATGTTAAATAGTACTGGGGAGATGACCGCCCCTTGGGGAACTCCTACCGTGTTTCTCGTGAGGGGGCTCGTGGTGCCTCCAATGTGAACTTGGAATTGGCGTCGATGAAGAAAGGATTTGATGAAGTTTAGTATTCGTCCACGCAGACCTCGATTCTTTGCTCCTTGAATGACTGTTTCATGTGGGATAGAGTCGAACGCTTTTTTGATGTCGATCGCCACTATTGTACGAGGCTGTACTGTAGGTTGAAATTTGGTTATGTCGTTGTGGATCATGGCTAGACTGTCTTGTGTGGACAGGTGTGGACGGAATCCAGTTTGCATGGGGTGTAGTCTGTTGTGTGACTCAAGGATCCAGGTTATTCTGGCCAGGACCATACGTTCCATTACTTTACATAGGTTGGAGGTTAGCGAGATGGGTCTGAGGTTCTGGATATCATTGTTGGGTTTGCCTGATTTCGGAATGGGAATTACGGTGGATATCTTCCAGTCATCGGGAAGTTGACCGGATTCCCATATCTCGTTGTATTTGTCTAGGAGCTCACGCATTTGTTCATCCGGAAGGTTTCGGAGTGCTGTGATGGTAATGTGGTCCGGGCCTGGAGCTGTGTTGCTTTTTGCTTTTGCTAGAGCGTCCAAGAGCTCACCCATGGTGAAGGGGGAGTCTTCTGGCAGCAATGCGTTTATGGGTTCCGGCGCATAGCAAGTATCCGGTGGTTCTTTGGCTGGTTGAGGGAAGAAACTCTCTCCCGCTGCTTTTGCTAGCTCTTCTTCTGTTATGTTTAGCCGTAATGCGAGGTTGGAACCGGTGTTCTTGCTTTTCGTTTTGCAGCTCATTCCTCGATATGTGTTCCATACCTTCTTTAGTCCAGTCTTTTCACCGAAGGAGCTGCAGTGTGCCCACCATCTGTTTCGTCTCAGTTCGAGAGTGTATCTTTTGGCCCTTGCCGTGGCTAAGTTAAGTTTGGTCCGAAGTGCTCGATTTTGTTTATTTTTTCGGTATCTCTGGAGCGCTTGGAGGCGACTAGCCCAGAGATTGAGGAGATGAAGGTCGGGTATAGGAGAATCTTCTTTAACCTGGTATATTGTCTTTGCGACCTTAAGGGCCCGCTGGATACGGGTGGCAAGGTGTCCTTCCTTGCTTGCGGCTATGGCGGTGCGGAAGACATCCCATTTAATGAATTTTGCCTGATGTTTGGCTGGAGTGGTTGTTTTAAGTCGAATTACTATGGGCAGATGGTCGCTGCCCATGGGATCCGGCAACGTATGCCAGGAGGCTTTGAAGTTCTTCGTGGCCCAGGTGAGGTCCGGGGTTGTGTCGTTGTGCCTGGTGCTTGTTGCGATCCTAGTAGGGGTGTCGGGCTCGTTAAGAAGGACCAGCCTCAGTTGCTTGCATTTGCTGGTTATATTACGTCCTCGTTTGTTAGCTTTTTTGTACCCCCACTCTGGGTGTTGGGCGTTCATATCCCCAGCGATGAGTGTGGGTGTGGTGCCTTGCACTGTGGCATCGAACCAGTCTGCGTCGTCTCCTTCTTTCTGTCCCGGTCTAATGTAGACGTTGTAGATGTCGAATTGTTGATTGCCTATGCGTAACTTAACTCCCACAACTTCTCTGGCTACGTTACATATTTGCGAGGTATCTATTTGTGATTGTGTTGTACTGTTCAAGACGAGGGTGGTTGCTTGGCCATAGGTTGTACCAGTGGATTGTTGGCTTTGGTAGTTGCGGGATCGTCGGACGATGGTGGGATGAATGTATGTAGTGTACCCTCGAATATTGAGGTTTTCGACGTTTGCTTCCTGTAGGAGGATGACGTGTGGTTTGCTTTCCCTCATTTTCTCTAATCTTTCCTTAAGTTCCGCTGCCTTGTTATTAAATCCCCTGCAGTTCCATTGTAGAACCCAAGGAAATATCGCCTTATGTTTTGGTTTGTTTTCTTTGTTGTGTTTGGGCAAGTTAATCATTTAGTCGTTTGAGGATATCTCGTAGGGTTTGCGAGATGTTCTCGAGGGATTTTTCGACTCTGTCCATGCGCTGTTCCATTGCCGTTAGACGTTGCTCACAGCTGGTGTGATTATGTTGTTGTTGTTGCCAGTTTGAGTTTCCGCAATTTGTGGCTGGAGAAATTTGCAGGTTTTGTACGGTTGATGTGGTGACATCTGAAACTTTTCCGAATACCATGGGTGGAACGTATGGATTGACATTGCAAGGTGTTGCCCATGCTCCTTGTGGGGGTGGGTTAATCCATGATTGTGAAGAGTTTGATGCGGGGGGTGCTAGGTCCATTTTCGTCATATTGAGAGGGGGTCTTTTTCCCTGAGGTGTCTGAGCCGGGAGTCTTTTTGGAGGAATTTTCCGCTTGGGGCAGTCGTTACTTGTGGCGATGTGGGGACCACCGCAGTTTATGCATTTAGGCTGTAGTTCACATCCGGACTCGCTATCATGAGTGTGTCCGCATCGGTCACAGCGCTTGATGCCGCTAGGGCAGACGTCCGATTTGTGGCCTATTTCATGGCATGAGTAACAGACGAGAGGTCTTGGTCGATAGTCGGTTACTCTGAATATTTCGCAGAGGAAACGAACGTGCTTTGGAATAGATTTCCCATCGAAAGTGATTAAGATGGTCCTGCCCGACCGTCCAATGGGTCGAGCTGCTATATATATATATAGCAGCTCCACTATATATATACTGGACATTTGGAATGCATGAATACTTATTTGCTTACACTCGGCAGACAAATGATAGCGAACTTGCTACTCGGGTAATTAAAAAAAATGATCACATACGCAAATAAAAACACCTTCAATACACACATTAACTTCATGCCGTAATGAACATGATCAGGAGAACACATGGAACTCATGCAATTAACAAGTACATAATACATTTTGGGCATTAATCTGGACCTTTTCGAAAAATTCAACGAGATTCAATGGCGTGAATTTCTCACTGAATTTCTCGCGAAGTTGTGACATTAGGGCCATTTCTTACCCATGTCGATGATTTTAGGGGCTTCCTCTGAAAAAAAAAAGAAGAAAAGCCAATGGAGAAGTGATGTGTAGAGTCATATGGGCGATGCCACTATGTGCAGAGACATTGAGGCGGAGGAGGGCGAGAGAGTGCGAGAGGGCAGTCAGAACGCCCAGGTCTGGTTCGAATGACTAGTGGACACACCTAAAGCTAATGCATTTTTTCAAGACGAGCTTTTCGCGTACTTGAGCTGACGACGCGCAGCGGCCAACGCTCGAATTACAACCAATTTATCCGGTGGTTTCTAGGCGGAAGCGGAAGAAAGCTGCGAGTTATCGAGGAGCGTCGTCGCGTCAACCGTGTTTTGGTGAACACCGTCTAGACCTGCTTAGTTCCTGAGTATCGCTTTCGATAGCGTCATTTCTAACTGTTGCATTTTAGATTTGAGTGTGGTCATTAAAGAGTTTTAGACAACCGTCTTTGCACATTCTATACTATACGATGCACCCTCCGGTACGAGTTGCTCCTATGGGTGTCTTCTGTGGTAGCGCATTCACAGTTCGTACCGAAGTGCTCAAAGTACCGTATCGGATGTGCCCACTACGGTTCGCCGAAAAACTCCATTTAGCCGACGAAACATAAACGGTGGGAGCGATGCCAATCCCCCTCTGTCAAGCGAAAGCGCTGCAAAATACCACCGAAATCAGGACGCGCTCAAGACGGTACGCGCTACCTCAAGTCACCGATGAGACACGGTAGTATAAAAACATGTTAATTGTGCAGCAAAACCTCGTAAGATAAATTCCATGCGTCACGTTCCTGTCATTCCGTTTTAATCACCAATAAACTGTATACAAAAAAACACTTTTTTGTTACTTTCTACGCAAAAACATGCTTTCAAAACGCTCATACTGACTACAGTAAAAAAAAAGAAAAAGAAGTTCGACCAGCCGTCTTGATGCCATCGAGCCTGGGAGTTTCGGTACTCGGGGAAATTCAGTGACTCTAGACGAGACTTGTGCTCGTTACTTGAAAAATGTAATTGATTACAATTAAAAATTACCGAGCCTCAAATGTAATTGATTACCGCTACAAATTACTTTTGCTGAAAAGTAACGGATCACTTTACTCGTTACGTTTAAATTACTTTGACGTTACTTTTTTCCGTACACTTCTCCAGAAAACAATAGAAAAATTTTGATATTTTTCAAAATTGTCCTTCAACACTACTTTTCACTTCTCATATGCGCGTGTTACGGTAGTTGTTAAAAAAATATTGTACTGAAGAAAAAAAGTGTAGGTGCACTCCGTTCATCTGTAAGCTCACAAGGCACCGGAAGCTGCAACCACAACCGCCATCCCCCTAGCTTACGGCCTCCGGAAATGATCCCTGGAATTGTGCAGACAAAGCTAGCGGTGCGCATGCTCAGTAGCAGCGTCTTCCTTCGCTACGAGATTCGGAGCTAACCAAATGATCTACGAAAGCTTCCTTTTGACTCCGTGTTTCGCATGTTATTCGCAAGAAAAGAAAAATTGAATTCTACAGTTGCAATGTATAGCCAATGCAAAATGCAGCTATCCCAGCTTAGCTTGATGTGTTTTCGTAGATTATACTTTGTTGTTCATTCTGATGGCAATGTATGTTTTCTTGGAAGCAATATATGCATTGAAACTCTGGACTCCCGTTCTGCGTGATGCCCTGAATTTTGAACATCACATTAAAAGATGGCCATGGAGACGACGGACACTCCATGACCGAAAACTCGACCAGTCAGAGAAAAAGTGGCGGTTACGGGTTATTGGCTCATCGGTTCTCACTTTCATACCAGTATTCGTGGAGGCCAGGGGAGGTGAGGTAGGGTGCCCTCATGTCTGTTTGTCTGAGGGTGAAGACATCCATTGTAGCCCTGAATGTGCCAGCGCGTGACGCTCTCGCGCACACGGTGCGTGACTTGGGCGGTAAAATGGTGCCTATGCATTAGCCAAAGCTACGCGCTCGAGCTGAGTGACACCAGATTGCGCGCGTTTCAAAATGCATAAAAAAACGACTGGGCGGAAAAATGGCTGAGATGTCACCACTCAAGCAAAAGCTCGCGTGTGTATGAAGGCACCCTAAGGTGAGGGCATAGAGAGCGAGATAAGCGGTGGCCATCGGTCTCACAAAACAATAGAGGATCACACCACTTTTACGGGTTCCCTCTCTCTGAATAATAATTGGGGTTGTGTGGATATTTATGCAGCGAGTCGTTGGTCAGCCATTTTAAAGTTGCGACGAGTCACTCGCTGTAGAAGAGCAATTTAGCCATTGCAGTACAACCACTAGTCTGTGATCTTTAACGTGCACCACGCAGTAGGGATACATGACCGCACGCCGGTACGATGCTCATCCGGATCGAAACGGGCAGGGGCGGGGATTGAACCCACGTGCTCCGAGCTGGTGTGCGCTAGCCCACTCGGCCACCGATCCCCCCCCTCTCTCTCACTGTCAGCACTACTTCGATGGCCTATCTCCCCCCCCCTCCCTTTATGTTGACAGTCCACTGTAATGTGACGAGTGGACTCGACCACCATGCACAGACAAGTAAACCAGAATAAGTAGCGTCCGTGCCCTCAAAGACGTTCCTCCTTGCCTCGCGCAGGGCGCTTTTCATCCCTGCCTCAAGAGCGTGCTAGAATACAGCAAACAGCGGACTTCAAAGACAAAGAGAGTTCGATCCGCTCGCGCGAGGCTGCATCGTCAGCTACGCGAGTTGTGAACCCCCGAATCGAAGGGGTCCGGACCCGCGTTTGATGTCTGTGCAGGTGGCAGGAGACGTGGAAGAAGTAGGAAAGGGTGAAACGGTGTAGAAGACAAAAACAAATAAACACGAAGAGCTTTTTCCCTTACGGGAGAAGAAGAAAAATACGATGGGAGGTGACGGTGTGCCTACTCGGCGTTGTCTTGCTTGATATTTGTCATTCGAATATTTGTACATGCCTTGCCCGTTTTTCTACCTGTTCTAGTGACCGGCCATACAACAAATATTGTTTACTTTCCGGCTATTCTCCCCTTCCTGATGTTTTCTATTTTGTTGAACTTGATCTCTATATTCTGCTGAATGCTGTGCTCGTATTGCTCAAGTCACTGTATTATGCTCATATTTAAAAAAAGTAACAAGTAATAAAGTAATCCGTTACTAATGTTTTGTAACGAAAGTACATTACAAATTACTTCCGAAAAAAGTAACCTGGCAATTACAAAATTACTTTAAAAAGTAACGGATTACAAGTAATCCGTTAGCTGTAACGGATTGTTTCACAAGTCTGCTCGAAACTTCCCTAGACACGCCTGGGATCCGTTTAGACTTCTTTTTGTTTTCCATTCATCCCGATCGTGAGCTAGTGGTTTGAGGCAGTATTGCGTAAAATGCGCTTCGTTGGAAAAATACGAGCCGAACTTGACCCCACTTTCGGGCTAACTAATCCGTGGATACTTGCACGTTTTCATCGCGGTGTCGGAGATCTCACCGGCCCCGCTAGATAGTCGTGTGCTAGTTGCCCACTTTTTCATCCCTCGAAGTTAATCAACTGTTGTAAAAATCTTTTTTCGTTACGTCCGCGCTCCTGGTGTCCGTGCCGTCGGTACAAACGAAAAGACATGACAGATGATAACGCAGGTCCCTTCAGTCGCCTCTCGGTCATACATCCGAAGCCGGGCGGCGCTTTTATGAGGAAGAGGTGCATTGGCTTTGTCTCCACTGCATTCGTCGAATGCTTTAGAATGCGAGAGCCAAACGACGGACGCTGGCAATCCGCATTTTAACGCTTTCGACGAGTGCTGGGGACACAAATGATGCTATCTTTAGGTCAACACAACAAACATTCTAACCGGAGCTCGTCTTTCTCAAGTCGCCGCTCGCTGTCGTTTCCTTTCTCTCGCTCAGTGTCTCAGCGCATACCAGGAGAAGACGGCGAGGGACTGCAGATTTCTATATTACGTTTCACTTTGTGTCCACCCGACGCCAACGCTACCATTCGATGGATGCAATAGAGCAAGGCCGAAATTGCCTTGCCAAGGCGCTAGTTGTAGTTCTGTGTATGTTGTAACCGCCTAAATCAATTACGTGCAGAAGCTCAGGATGGCGACTCGTTCTCTCTGCGTAATTGGGCTAGTGGGTGGTTGCAAAGGCACAAACGCGACGAGGGCCATGACGATGCAACTTTTTACGCGGCTTGATTGGCTCCGTCCGAGGACACCGTCTGCTTCTCTATAACTTCGATCAAACATTTGTGGAAGTTTCCCTCTGTCGCTTTAGAAAACAAAAAAAAACGAAAACCGATTTCGCTGCTTGTTTAAGTTAATGCGTAAAAATATAAAAAATAAAAAAATATTGGCATTTTTGACACCCTTCAACTCACTCCAAGTAATCAGCGTCACACCTAATCCCCCTATCCTTCTGGCGTAATTCGGGGTGCCGTGCGGCTTCTCGTGTGATCTCTCGGAGGACGCTTCCTCTCCCTCTCTCTGATTACATTAGCGGGCGTTATGCTGCAGATTAGAGATGAGCGAGGTCACGTAAGCATTTTGCCATAGTTCCTTCGGCTGCCACTCGTGGCTGCAGGTGAGGAAAAAGCTCGAGTTTTGCGTTGCGATTATGCAATGGAATCGCGAAATTTTTTTAATGAAGAACATGTTTCCTGTATCCTGTAGGACGCGACAAACAACGCATAAATGACGAGATGAAAATTCTTTTAATTTTAAAATTGTTGCCCCCCCCCCCCTTTCCTTTAACTGCTCAAATTCGTCATGAAGGTCCTATTAATCCTTTGACTGATTTGCGAGAATATTGAAAGTGTTTACCCCTTCCGCCTTACCGCGATTGCGATACGCGTATCTGGAGTCATCGTTTCAGTTTCGCGGCACTTGCCGTACAATAATAAAACAAAAACGAAATATACGCAAAGCTGTTACTTTGCTACGAAATGCTTTGTTAAAACGGCCCATTTATCAGAGGTGCGACTTAGAAAGCGTTCAATATCCCAAGTTATATTCAAGTTGCCTTGTAATAATAAGTACCACCTTTAATTCGGAGTTCAATATACGCGCTTTAGTACTCAAAAAGAATGCAGGGTGAATTAGAAGTTCGGAATAACGCTCCGTTCCCTGTCGTTTGTGGTTATTTGTGTTACTTTCCAACAAATCACCATGTAAGGAACATGAACGGTAAACCTATAGAAATTTGCCACATTTTATTTTAAAACATTTACCATTTTGAAATCATGCCATTTATTATTAATAGGTCCTAAATTTTCTGTTGTTTATTTATACAAAAATGTGGCGTATATGTTTCTACGTTTATTTTATTTTTTCTAATATTTTTGAGTATGCGTAAAATAACTGAGTTCAACTCCAAAACGGGAGGGTTTCAACTATAACATGTCGAGCTGGACAGAATATTCTTTACAAATCGTTGTTTTTTGGATGTAACCAATTTTGTATCTCTTTAAACTGACGTGCGTTTATAGGTGTTATTCGGTTAGAGCCAGAAAGTCTGCGGCCTTAACATTTTGGTCACCAACAAGCAAAAGCTCCGTTATAGACAAAGTCCTCTAGTCAACGAATAAGTTTTCGGTTTTTCAGTCCATAAAACCTACAAATTCAGTTCCCCATCGGCTGGGATTCTGTCCCTCCATCGGTTTCGCTTGATCCTCCTGCGACCAGTTAAATTCCCGAGTAATGATTGCCGATCATGACATAAAAGAAAACTCTCGCTTTTATTCCTAAAGGTACACAGCGACAAAAACATTTCTTGATCAATGGCGTTTCGGGTTATTATACTTCAGTCCCACTAGTGCCAGTAAGCTCGTGTACAATTGAAAACAATGCCGATTGAGTATCGTTGTACTGCCTCTTTTAAAGGGAAACTGGATCGGTCTTGTATTTGAGGCAAAACTATAAGATTGTCTTTATTTGGTTTCTAGAAATACAGGTACAAACATTACTTTTAAATTTGGTGTACGGAGGCTGTAGAAAATGTTACTCAAACCGTAGCGTCACGTCATATCCTGAGCTTTGGAGATATGTGCTCTCGCGCATCTTCGGCGCCTTCCATAGCTATGCACGCGCAACCTTGCTTGTTTAAAACAAGATCCGAAAAAGACGTGACGACTGGCGTAAGAGGAGGGTACAATTGCACGCGCTTCACATATGAGCTACACGCGCTTATCGGCCGAAAAAACGGGGTATGACGTAACAACTGGTCGGGTCTTTTGTGTTTTCTCGTGTTAAATATTCGGGGAGAACTAACATAATATTAAGAGTAACGTGATAAAATACTGTAGAATCACGCTCGACCTCTTTGTTGTTGTTGTTTTTTGAAGAATCTCTCCACCTTTTCTTTGATCAAACTCGCTGAAAGCGAGAATGGAGACTCCACATTTGTAATGTCCGTCCACTGGTACATGTGATTGTTAAAGGTACGCTACATTGGTTTAAAAAGAGAGCGTTATAATTAGAGTTAAATTTATCCTGGATGTTAATATTTTATTTGGGCGAATATATTTAGAACTAGAGTTCTTGAACCACTATGTATACAATGGAAATTTGGGATATCTGAGTACATATTTGACTTATACTCGGCAGACAATACTTCAGCTTGGGCGAGTTGGTGAATCTTGCTAATACTTCACAGCGCACAAAAGACAACCATCAAATCGCATCCACACAAAGAAACAACACTCACGCAGCGCTGACTGTCAACTGTGGGATGTATCAAAACACTATCTTCGTTATCTTTTACTCTTACGCACTAAAATATAAAAGAAAATAAAAATTAACCAAGGAAGAGCAGAGAAGGAAAAAGGAAAATATAGAGAAAAGAAAAAGGAGAGAAGATCAGAGAAAAAAATACGGAAATAAAATATAATAAAAAGAGAGAGAAAAATGAAATGAAAGAAAAAGGGATAAAGTCCGATTACAGTAAAAGTAAATAAGAAGGTTTTTCTAAATAATATAACTCTTTTTTTTCTAAGGAAATCGATGGGGTACTAACACATAATCCATCTAGCAGGTCTATGCTAGCGGCTTCGATAATTCCTCTAGCGTGTTTGTTCTTGCTTCGTCCCAGTACCATGCAATTGTTTAGAAGGGGGAGCATCTACAATCTCTGCAATGAATGCCCAGGTGAGCTGAGTTAGCGTTAATGGCGTTGTCGTTATATTCTCAAAATCCATTGTTGAGACAGCGACTCGTCTGCCCGACGTAACGCTTCCCACAAGTAAGAGGAAAAAATTAATCGCTCCTTCTGCACAGGAAACAAGCTTGGTCCTGTGGTTTTTGTTCCAGCACTCTGGTAGAATAGATGGCCCATTCACCAGCTTGCATAGGCTGGAAAGTTTTTTGCGGAGCAGAGAAAATATCGTCGACGTTGACTCTACTTGCTATCTTTTTAAGCTTGTGAGACAGGTTGTGAATATAAGGCACTTTGACAGGCCTTATAGTGCGTTCTCTTGTTTTGTGGTTAGTGGCTTTTGCTTGCTTGACCTCCTTAAGTAAGCATTCACAGACTGAATTTAATAACGACAAAGGGTATCTTCCTGAAATCAATCGAGTTAATTGCGTTTTGAAGCTGATATCGGTCATGCGCACGCAGGATTTCTTGAGAGAGTTTTAGGCAAAGTTTAGCAATGACACGTTTAACAAGTTATGAGTGGGCGGAACTATGATTAAGTAGGGTCTTTTTTACCTTCGGTTCGTAAGACCAGCAGATGTAACGACTTTCAAAAAACAATCGAAAGTCTAAAAATCATATTGAATACCCGACCGGAAGCTCGTGGGTAAGTTTCAACGGATCACGGTATTTTTGGAAAGGTAGAAAGAACATCGGCCGCCAAGGTGGGGAAGGTGCTATTGTTACTGTCATGAAAAACCTAGTCGGAACACACGCACTATTTTTTAATTGTCAAGGTTTTGCTGTAAGATTTTGTTGTGGAAGGCCAGAAAGAGCTCACAGAGCACACAGCACCTATACAGGAACCTATACATATTCCGTTTTTTTTAAATATGTGAAGCCGTTCCAGGTGGCAAACGTAGAATGAATGTAGGTGGAGAATAGGTCCAGGAAACCCTTGATGGACAACCCTGCTGTATATTTGAAAGGCAATGACATGAAAGGAATCGACACTGTCCTCTATGCTCATCAAGAGACGATCTTGAGGTAGGACATAATAGAGATCCTTAACGCATGGAAAAGGCCATGAGCTTTCTGTCCTTCGGTTTTTCGAGAAATTGCAAGACATCACCTGACCTTCTAATCAAATAGGGATCACTTATGTCAAGAAGATTTAGTGTTTCTTTGTAGGAGTATAGCGATGGAATTCTGCCACGTGCCTCTTTCAGACACACTGACCGTGGGGGAAAAGGGGGGGATCGGTTTTTGTATTTTCGCATTGGAGAAAATCTTAAGGCTAGATCAGTTTACTCCGGTCACTGGATGGCACCAAGTTGCTTCAGGTCAAGCAAATTACATAATTGCTTGGCTCGGCTTTTGATTTTACTTAAGTAAATGTTATGATGGCACTAGAAAACAAACTCTAGGGCTGCACAGGCCTTAGTGCCAAACACGCTTTTATGCATGAGCACGAAACCACCTTCCTTGTCTGCAGGCTGGAGAGAAAAGTGATGCTCTTTTAAGTATGTCTCAACCTTCTTAATGGACAGTGGTCTTACCGGATGTTTGTGATGTGAAAGAATGTTTGCTCCTTCTGAAATTAGATTATTTAGAAAAACCTCCTTAGTGACTTTTACTATAGTCGGACTTCATTCTTTGCTCTTTCATTTCATTTTTTTCTATTTTTATTGTATTTTATTTTCTTGTTTTCCTTTTCTTTCTTATCTTCTCTTCTTTTCCTTTTCTCTATCTGTTTCCTTGGCCTTCTCCGCTCTTCCTTTGTTAACTTTTATTTTCTTCTTCTTTTTAGTGCGTAAGAGTAAAATACAACGAAGATTATGTTTATTACATTCCAGAGTTGACAGCCAGCGCTGCGTGAGTGTTGTTACTTCGTGTGGATCTGATTTGATGGTTGACTTTTTGCGCTGTGAAGTATTAGCATCGGCAGACAAGTGGTCGCGAACTAGCTACTCGGGTGATTTAATAAATATTCGCATTCGTGAATAAGAAACAGTTATGTTATAATTAATTATCGCCCATGATGACATGAGAGAACGACAGACGCAAGACGTTCTTTAAATCGAAAAACGGTAGAATTCGAACCGCTCACTTTTCTAAAAAAACCTTCAACACACACATAAACGTCATGCGAAAGTCAACATGATCGAGAGAACACATGCAACTCATGCAATGAGCAAGTACAAAAATACACGATGGGCTCTGATCTAGACTTTTGTCAAAAACATCGCCGAGAGATTCGATTGGCGTCATTGGACGTCGCCAAGACCTTGCGCGCAGCCGGCCAATGACGGCCGCTGAATTTCTCGACGACATTTTCACGAAGTGCTGATATTACGGCCCTTCTTACCTATGATGGAAACGTTGAATGGTTCCTCTGAAAAAGATGAAAAAAATCCAAAGGTGATGTGTTTATCTATATGGGCGATGTCACTATGTGCGGAGACACTGAGGCAGAGGAGGACGTGAGCGTGCGAAAGGACAGTCAGAACGCCCAGGTCTGGTTCAAATGACTATTGCGCAGACTTAAAGCTAATGGACCTTTTATTAAAGAGAGCTTTTCATCTACGGGAGCTTCCGACGCTCAACAGTGAACGCTTAAATTCCAACCGGTTGATCAGATGGTGTTTGCTAGGCGGAAGCGGAATCAAGCTACGAGTTATCGAGGAGCGTCATCGCGTCTACCGGGCTCCCGCGAACACCGTCTAGACCTGCTAAGTTCCTGAGTACCGCTTTCGCTAGCGTCCGTCGTGACTCTGGCATTTTAGCTTTCCGCGTGGTCATTAAGGAGTTTGAGGGAACCGTCTTCGCACATGCGTTATGATACGATGGGCCCACCGGCACGAACTGCTCATTTGAGTGCCTATACTTGTAGCGCATGCGCAGATCGTACCGGAGGGCCCGCCGTATTGTATCGGATGTGCAAAAACGGTTCTCATCACTCTTTATTTAGTTGCCGAAACATACATGGTGGGACGGATGCCGATCCCCGTCTTTCCAGCGGAAGTGCGGCAATTACCGCCAAAGTTAGGACGCGCTATCGGGAGTCAGTGGTGAGACGAGGTTATATAAAAACAAATATTAATTTGGCCACGAAACCTCGTAACCTCAAACTTCATACGTCACGCTCCTGTAAATAGGAATCCAATCTAAGTGTATAAAAATACGTTTTTCCGTTTCTGGCTACGCAAAACACGCTTTGTAAATGCTCATTAAGACTACAGTCAAAAAAGATGTAACTTCGACCTGCCATCTTGGCGCAATAGAGCCCGGGAGTTTCGGTATTCCGGGAACATTCAATGACTCTTCAGCTACCTAGACCCGCCTATATTAAGTTGCAGCACAAGACGGTAGGGGCGAGGGTAAGGAAGGTTTGGGAGGAGGAAGCAGACGGAACGCTAGAGAGAGAAGAGGAAACTTTCTGCTCTCTCCAGCGTTCCGTACGCTACCTCCTCCCCGTCCTTCCTTTCCCTAGATCACCCTTTTGGGTCGCAACGGACTATAGTCTCCGTTTCGACTCTTTTCCTTAGTCCCTTCATCAAGATCGTCTGTTGGGAGTTGGCTGTTTTGTTGCGTAAAACGCGCTACATTTTCAGAATACGGGCCGAACTCGTCGTCACCACCGGGCAATCAAGCCGTGGTGTGGTGGCTTGCGCACTTTGCATCGCGGTCTCCTCAATATCACCGGTACCGCTAGGTAGTCGTGTGCCTAGTTGACCGTTGCTCGCCCCTCCCCCCCCCCCCCCGAAGTTGATCACATTGTGCGAAAATTTTTTGACACTTACGTCTGTACTCTAGATGCCCCTGCCGTTCGTACGAACCAAAAGGACATGGCAGTTGGTAAAGCAGGTCCCTTTAACTGCCTCTCGTTAGTACATCCCCCGCCGGGTGGCGCGTTTGATGCGGAAGAGGTTCATTGTCTTTGTCTCCAGTCCACTGCCGAATGCGTTGGAATGCGAGACCCAAACGACGGACGTTGGCATTCCGCATTTTAACGCTTTCAACGAGTGCTAGTGACACAAAGGATACTGGCTTTAAGTCAACGCAAAAATCAATCTAACCGGAGCTCGTTGTTCTCACGTCGCCCCTTACGGTCGTCTCTTCCTCAGTTTCTCATCGCACAGCAGGAATAGAAGGCAAGAGACAGAGGAATTCTACACTTCGTTTCACTCTGGGTCCGCCCGACGCCGATGCTACCGTACAATGAACAAAATCAAGCAACAACAAAATTGCCTCTTCAAGGCGCCCGTTGTTTTCTTGGGTATGTTATAACCGGATAAATTGACCACGTACAAAGCGAAGCTCAGTATCACGACTGATTTGCTGTACGTGGTTGGTTTAGTGGCTGGTAGCAAACGCACAATAGCGATGAACGCCATGACGATGCAACCTTTGGCATGGCTGGCTTGGCTACATCAGAGGGCAGCGTCTGATTCGGTCGGACCAAATGTAGAACGGAGTAAAGTGACAAACAAAACATGCGATTCTTCAGTTCAGAATAGGATATAAATCATTGTTACGTATTATTCGGTATACAAACGCAGTTTCTAGTTCAAACTTTTCGCAGGCGACTGGCCTGCAGCGGTGAGGACTTATGTGCGTTTCATTTTCTCAATAAGAGAAAACCTTAACTGTAAAATTCGTCAAGGGGTCCTATTTATCGTTTGATTAATTTCCGAGCATATTGAAAGTAGTCACATTTTCCGCCTATATCGCGATTGTAATACGCGTCTCTGGGAGTATCACTGCAGTTTTGGCGCGCCCACCGTACAAATACAAAAGCGCCATGTATGCAAATTTGTTACTTAGCTATAAAAACTTCGTGAAAACGGCGCATTTGTAAGGAACGCGATTTAAAAAGCGTATGATGTCCTAAGTTATATTCGATTTGCGTCGTTGTCATCAGTAATACCTTGTATTCGGTGTTCTCGTATTCGCGCCCGTGTATTCAGAAAGAAAGAAGGGTGAATAAGAAGTTCGCAAGAACGTTGCGTTCGCAGTCGTTCGTGTTTATTTGTATTACCTTCCAGCGACTGGCCACGTGAGGAAAATGAACGGTTAAGGTGTGGGCATTTGAATCATTTTCTTCCAAATCGTTTTCTTCGAAATCGGGCGTTTAATATGGGAAGGTAGTAAATTTTATAGTGTTTATTTATACGGAATATTGGGGTATATTTGTTTACGTAACATTTCGATTATCAATGAGTACGCAATAAATAAATGAGTTCAACTCTAAAAGGGTATGTTTTCAACCAGAGCATGTCTAGCTGGACAAAACATTTTTCAGGAAGATGTGCTTTTTTGATGTATCCAATATCGTATGTCTTGAAATCGACGGGTGTTTATTAGTGTTATTCGGACCAAACCGGAAAGTCTAGGGCCTTAACACATTGGTCAAGAACGAGCGAAAGCTCTATTGTAGATAATTTCCTTTATTCAACGCATAAGTGAGAGCAGAACGAAATAACATTGCGGGGTTTCTCAGTCTATAATACAAACAAAAATCAGCCCCCCCCCCCATCGCCTTTTATACACGGACACCACATAGGTCGCCTACACCCCAAAGTGTTGCTTTTGCCCAAGTCCCACTTGAGCCACATTTTGCTGAATTGCACTGGAGCCTCAAACACATAGAGAATGCGATAGATTGTACCATTCACAGGCTTCTTGTCAATCGTACTTACTTCAAAAGTACCGAAACCCTGCACGCCTGGCAAAAGTACGATCGCGTGCCTTCCGCACTAGTAGTTTTTTTTGTTTTAAGTGAGAAATAATATGGCCATAAAAGGAGTTTTCTATTTTAGCTAAATATACTACTTGGAATCGCTCCCTAACATTCATAACTGAACAGGCTTGCCTTAGTTTTCCTTTCTAGGCAATGACAGTCTTTCAAAAATATTAGAGAAATATGAGCATCGTTCATCCCATCAAAACTGAGTCACTATAAGTGGCCAAGTGACCTGGTGTCTATCTCATGCCGCCAATGTTAATCATAGCCACGATATACAGTAGTGGACAAACTTAATGACGTAACTGTGACCTCATCCAAGATGCCCTTTCTCTTCCTACTTTACTTTTTCTAATCTTTCTTTTTGATTCCATTTTGCCCCATCCCTAACCTGGAACTGTCGGCCCCATTGATGGAGTGTTTACGAAATTCCAGGCTTCCTTTCTTTTCAACACTTTTTCTCTCTCTCCCTTTGGGGTTGGCAAAGTAGAAAATGCTTGTTGAGCTACAGAGCACTGTTACCCTTCGGCTGTTCTCACCGCCGTAGTGGTCAGACATGAACAACTACACGAGTGTCCGCCGAGGCATTGATTGCTACGATTCAAATACGAGTACTCACGCAGTTCAAGTGTCGTATCTATGAGCCGCGCTCGACTGTCGGCATGCGGGTTGATTCAGTCCCACTATTAAGTAATCAAACTTCGAAGACTAAAAATATAGCCTCAACTTATTCCCGCGAAAGCACCGCGACAGAGAAGCTTCTGAACCTGTGTCGGTCTGTGCGAGTATGCTTTTACCACATTGGGCCATTACGCTCCTTCAAAGTCATGAAAATTCCAACCCGATATCGTCTCATGACCCCTTTAAACCGAGGAACCACTGCTCATACATCGTACAAAGCAGTCAAGTAAACACGAGTCACAACAATCTCCGTGTCTCGAATGAAGCGTGCCAAGCTTCTCCTTGAACTCATTGCCATTCGGCATTCGAAGCACAAATCTCGTGGTAACACGCGTTTGAGTTGGTTTAGAGACTGTCTTTTCTAATGATGTATATGCAATGACCCCGGCTTTATGTTGCTTTCATGTGCGCAAATGAGATTCAGGTCTAATGACAGAGGGCCATTAGAACACACATGCTGCACGATCTAGTGAAAGAGCTCTCGCACGGACTCGTCGCTGTGATTTCAATTCGAGTAATCATGACCGTTATTTTTTGGAGGGCATTTCGAAACGCCCGAAGTTTGTGAGGTGAAGACAACTTTCACTGCTACATTAGTCGCCAATTTCATTTCAGTGCTCTATTAGCAACTTTTAGAAACCGTTACCGTGTTCCGCGTACCGCACAACTGTAGCCTTTAAAGCATGTTTACAAGCGCGCGCCCGAGTGATACAGTTTCCTCAAGATGCGCGCTTAAAATTATGCTTCAAAAGCTCCGGCAGTGCGCTGTGCAGAACGCAGTAACGGTTTGCTAAACGTCCCTGTTATATTATCGTATTATACGAGTTCCTACTTGCACACAAATGGTGACAATAACCTCTTTGAACCATAGAACCAAAAAGTCTTATCGAATGTAAGAAAACTACCGTGACATACAAAATATACCCAAAACAGAAGCATTTCTAACTGGCCTTCATATGTGGTTCATATAACAAGCAAATAAACATACCTTTAAGTACAGCTTAAAAATTGAAATAGATGTCAGGTGTCTTGCACTTCGGGCCAATGAATTTTTAAGACGTTTTACCCCGAAGTTCCGCTTGTGTGGTGAACAAATTAACTTAACAGATACAGCAAAACTCCCACACTCTAATGAAAGCTCGGGCGTCTAATTTCCCGCACACCACTTGGAGAGCCAATCGCCGCAACTTACGGAGGCAGCTCAGCGAATGACGATGCGTAAACATAAGTTTAGATAAAAAAACGCAGTCTGAATTGTGACATTCAGCAATGCATAGCGTCACGCTTGCATTGCTTAATCTCGCAACTCAGACTGCGTTTTTTTGTTCTAAACATATGTTTACGCGTCGTCATTCGCTGAGATGCCTCCGTACGTCGCCCTGATTGGCTCTCCGAATACTGTGGGAAAGTAGACCCACGGAATTTTTAGAGTGAACCAGCACCGATGACAGTAATGTCCGAGACTGCGAAGAAATCTACCCGTACAGTTACGTGAGCCGTGAGATCAATATTGCCTTGTCAGTCGATTGCTGGAAGTTAAGAGAGTCCGCTCGTCTTCGGCTTCAAAGGTCAATTATGAAAAAAAAAACCTTGCTTCATTTTTCATTCAAGAACTACAAAAAGTATATAATTTTTTTCAGAAAAGAAAACTGCACAAGGAATAAAATACTACTTCAGTCTGCGGGCAAGTAGACTGAATATACTGAAAAATCGAGCTCCTTTCACTCGCAAATAATGGGCGATGACTGACTGGAGAATTATTTAATGTGGCAAAAACATAAGCGTTTTTCCCCCTCGTCTCTAATTTAAAAAAAAAAAAACTTAAAAAGGATTATTTAGTTTCGCTCGTTTTGTCGCGATATTCTTCGCTTCACGCGTGAAACGAGCTGCAAAGCTTTTGCCAACTGACGCACTGCACATCCATCTATTTTTTTTCCTGTGAGCGCATGTAGAGTAATAATGTCTCGTTAAGGGAACATACTGAAAAAAATGGTAATCACACCCGCACGATAAAGACCAAGCCTCTGTCGCTTTTACCACGAGCCTCTTTCAACAGAGCCATACATGTTTCATGTATCGGATAAGTTAAGCTGATGGCGGCCGCGTTAAGCCTCTCACTCTGTGGTCTCTAACGTCGAAAGTAAGAAAAAACGTTAATTAATAATTAACCTTTGTCGACAAAGAATATGGTCGACATACACAGTTGCGTTCGAACGTATTTGACTACTTTCCGTCAAATAAAACGGCCGCGAGTCACCGGGTCATCCGGACTTTATGTGAAAGCATGGCAACCAATTGAAGGAGTAAGCTTTGCATGCGGAAAACGAAGCACGAATGTCTTGAGCCCGTTTGCTCGAAGCCGGTTAACATTAACCGCGGTAAAAGTGAACCGCCTTCCCTACTAGGTGCGTAGAAGTACCTAACCAATTTTCACTAGGGCTGTATGTACGATAGCTCTCTATTTTACTATGAAGTGGTACATGGTATCACCTAATGGTATTCTTTGAAAACTTTCTTAAAAAGGAAACCCAGGTACGCGCGCTGCCGGGTTTTGGCGACTCAGCGCGGCGTACATTTTGAGCTTCAGAAAAACGTTTCTTTGTTCGTGGTACAAATATAAAGTGATGTAAAACCTAATCAACCCATGTTTGGCAAATTACTCAATGCTCTGAAGTATAAATAAAAGCCATCGTTGAAACTGTCTTTCCAGTGCTAACGAAGACGACGAAGTTCATTGCCAGGAACGATGAGGAAGAAGTGAGCCGTGAAAGGCGGGCGGCACACCGACAGCCATGTTTGACGAGCATATAAGAACACTACATAAAACATTCTTTACTAAATTGGAAATCGCGTACTTCGGTTTTATTGGAATTAAAAGCGTGGTCTGCTTCTGCGTGTCATTAATGTACGGCCGATAGAGTCAAGACAATCCACTAGTATTCGAAAGACGTCGCCATATCGACAATTGCCACGTTAAGTTAGTCTTAAGAATGGTCAGACTCGAGAGATGACCTAAAAAATAGGGCAAAATAATTACTCATGCTTTGCAATTTAAGTGAGGTAGGAGAAAGCGAAAGCCTCCTGCGCCATTTATTGCTAAAAAAACGGGCCCGATAGTGCAGCGAGTACGACATACGAGTTCCAAAGCAAGCGGCGCTCGCTCAGATGGGCACTACCATGTATCTAAGCCGTCCCTATACTCTGCTGTTCACGTTACCTATAATTACCCGCCGTAGGAAAATAGGGTTGAGTTCCTGCCGCCGTGAAAGATAATCAACTTCAAGGAAACGGGCCCTCGTTACTCGCAGTCGCAACGCAAAACAATGCTTCCAAACCACAAAGGGCCGCGCAGCTCACCGCGGCCTCTACGCTCATGACCACTATATTTTAACGAAAGCTGACGGTTCGCTGATCATGTCCCCTCAGTTTTAAGAGGTTTTGGCGGGAAAGCTGGACGTTAGGTTCAATTCCTTGACTTACCTAATTAAAAAAAAAAAAAACTAGCGTCATGGAATTGCGTAAAAAAGATTGAGCATATTGAGAGTTCCCTAGGAAATTAGAAACACCTTTATATAAAAACGTTCAAAATTGTCTTCATGGTTTTCTAAAAAAGGGTAACTGCAAAGAAAAAAAGTGATTTTTTAAACAGCCTAATTGGGACAAGTGTTTCGCAAAACAAATCTTCCGCGAAAAAGAACATTTTTTTATGAAGTATTTACGCCACATGACGTAATTTAGTCGAGTTAGAACCTCTCCACATTTGAAACTCCCGCTCTTTCGACCAGCGCGGAGAAGTAGTACGCCTGCCCCTCACTCTTGGATTTGCTCTCAGATTGACTTGGCTGCGGAGTCGCACGCAGCGTCGCGACTTCCGAAAGGGGGGGGGGGTGGGGGGGGGAGAGGAGAGGGGAGGAATGGGGGAAGGTGCCGCGGATGTACGCTGGAAGCTAGAGCCGGCGTGCTTTTGTTACTTTTTTATATTAAAAAATCTGACAAGAACGCACGTTCAACATGGCGCCGGTATTGTTTTGGCTTGACGGCACGCGAAAGCTCCGCTTTTTGCGAGCATATGTAGCGAAGACGTGACCAAAGAAGTGCCCCAGTGATGTTCCGGGAAGAAGAGAAAGTATCACCCGTAATCGTAGCGTGTGCTTTGAAAGCGAAGGTAGTCACAGGGTCCACGAGTGCGCAACCACAAGCCAACGTTCACGACAGCGCTGCGTTGACTTCGGCGGTATCGTTCTGTTTGGTGCAACACGGCGATCCGACAAAGAACTGAAACGTTCGTGGTGGTAGCGCGGTGCTTGAAGTAGAAACTCACACTAACACGAAGGTCAGATCGGTTGTTGTGGGGTTGAGTTTCAACAGGTTCAGTCCACGTCGTCGTCAGCTGATCCGGTCCAGCCGCTACGGGAGGACGCAGAGAGTGTTTTAAAAGTAAAGCTTCAAGGTGCTTACTTTTTTCTTTTTCTCTAATCACAGCTGTTTAAAAAAACGGTAACCATACATGTTACTGAAACGCTTTTGTAACCTTGATTATAATGGAAAGGTTCAAGAATATCATTTGTTTATTACTGGGCCCACGTTTTTGTTTCAAACACAACAAGTTGCCAAAAAAGACACCAGTGTTTTTGTTTACACATTTATAATCTCAATAAACGGGGACAAACAGTCAGATATTTGCCAGGAGAAGGAGCTTGAAACTTCATGGAAAGAATATTCGCAGAGGACAATGTCAGACAAAAGATTAATAGTCGGCGTGGAAGTTCAACCGCACTATACAAGAAGATCGGGATCGATGAGGTTCCACGCAAAACTATGCGCTGGTTAACAGCGTTAAACAGTGTGTCGCAACCGAAGCATCAATATTAGTTCCAATTGGCAGAAGTCCGGTTCAGGGGGTCCTGAGGCACAGTAAAGCTTACAAAAGAATACCACGTCATTCTTCCCTGACCCGCGACCACGGCTCTCATTCTGTAGGTTAAGAAATTATAGAGCGCGGCCACGACGGCTGGCTCGGCCCGAAGCCACTCCCATTCACATCTCATTGCTTTCCAGAATTTGTGTACAGTGGCGCGGTGGAGGCGACGCCGGGTCATGACTAGCTCGATGCGCCTCCGAACATGTTCGATCATACTCAGATCGGCTCCTTTTCGGGGCCAAGGCAGCTGCTTCAGGGCAGCGCTCCTCGACCAGATACGAGCGTGGCTACGCAGTTTCAACTTCGTCGCTATCTTGAGATGCACTGAAATGGATGTTAGCTGAAACGCTGAGCATTCGGCTGCACGGCACACGCACCATGATGGTGGTTCCGTCGGCCAATATTTTCGCTAGCAGACGGCCGGAAGAGCGAGCGGCGCCGTGAACGTCAAATGAGAATTTATGTCAGCCTCACTGTGCACCGTGTTTACGGAGCGATGCGACAGGCGGCGCAGGTATTATCATGAACGAGGCCGGAGCGCTGTTTAAGCTTATATTGTCCGGGATAGTACAATCACTTCAGAGTTGAGAAATTGCGGAGGGTGAGCAAGCTCTCCCAACTTTGCCTCCTTTGTCTCTGGCACTGCTCGTGCTTTGAAGTTGCTGTTTCAGTAGGCATACCTGCAAACGGCTCTAAAGCAGGTAAAATACTGGGAAGTCAGGACGGTGCGGACTTTCCGCTTTGGAAAGGTGACTGGTGAAGTGCCTTTGCGATTTATGCGGAATATGCAAATGATCTCGTTATGCCCGTCGCTCGCGTCTCTCCAGCAAAACGAATAAGATGATCTACAAAGGCGCAATCACAGGCCAAGATTTTTACGAAAACACTACACACTCAATTTAAGAAAAAAATCTTTAGCTAAGGTGGTTCGGAAGCCGAGAAAAAAAATATATATGTCGGCTAATACAAGAATTTGGACGTCCGAAGGCTCCTGTGGTCAGCTGCTGCGTAATAACCTGGATGTGCCAGGTTTTAGCGTGACAGCTGTGTCTCAGTCGCGGACGTTCAGTGCACGGTGCGAATCTCGAAGGCCACCGCAGCGAAATGACGAGAGCATACCTGGACACGTTTTTCGCTAACGCGAACGCCCGACTGCCTCCAACCAAATAACATTCAGCTTCTCATCTTTCGGGGCGACATTGCTGCTGAAGCGCTCGCTGTCACTATCACTCATTTGGCACTACTTTACAGAAACTGACACCTCCAGAAACTCGGCATTTGCACGCGCAAGCAAAAAAGAAAAAGCACGTTAATAAATCAAAGAGGAAAACGAAAGTAAGAAACCGCGCTATGAAAGCCAAACCCCGTGTCGCTTGATATAACTAACACCTGCGACAGCTGCTCAACACACACAACTTCACTTCAAGAAGCCTCACTGAGGCACCTGGGTCGCCACGCAACACGGACCACTTCGCCGAAACGACTAGTCGGAGGTAGGCGAGACAGGCGGTAGCAGACAGAAGAAAGCCGATGCTTTTGTTTGTTATGGTATAAATCCAAACGGAAGTGCCCGTCTTGTAAATCTTTTGTAAAGAATAATGACTCTAATTAGATGGGTTATTCTTTAAACGTAAATAGAGGCCGCTAAAAGGAAATTACAACATACAACAAAGTGTTTAACAACCAATATCTAAGCTGTTAATCAAGCTCTTAAGCGCGGTTCAAACAGGCCCGGAATACGGGACCCGGGCCAGCCCGTGAGCCGGAACCCGTAGTGACGTCAGCGCTCCCTCCGTACGGGCGGTGACGTAATTACGGCTTCCGCCACCCGGTCAGAAGTTGAAACATTTTCAACTTTTTCCTTCCCGGGTTGAGACGTAGGTTTCCGTATTTTCTCCGCGGCCAATCAGCGCGGCGCTCTTCCCTCCTCCGCCCTCCTTGCCACCGGCGTTCACGCAGTTCCGCGTGCGAATGCCTTCAGATGCTCCGCGCTTGCTTGCGGGGATGGCTGCGACGGTGAACTTCTTGCCCGTCTCCGACGCGAGGAAGGCTGCGAAGAGTGCCGCTGCCGCGAAGAGGGCTGAAGTTGCCGCTGCGTTTGACGTACCCGAGAAAACCTATAAATTAGTTCCACGCAGTTCAGCGGTACCCCTGGATCTACGACAGGTATCGTAGCGACCACAAGCACCAGGACAAGCGAAAGACCTCGATACTGCTTTTAATACTTTATTCACATGGTTTCGAAGACACGGGAGGTGGATGCAACCCGATGAAACGGCATCTTCAATGCAAATATGGCGGCCTTCAGAAATGCCGTTTGTAGAGGCAGGCAGTGGTTGGCTTGTTGGCTGCAAAGAGACCGGAAAGGCAGTGGATGCACAAGAGTTAGCAAATGGTGAACGACTCCGGTACGCACAACGTACGAATGAGGTTTTAGGCAGTGCTGCACGACCGCTAGCCTAGAGTCTTTAACACCCGTCACGCGGTAGGAACACGAACGTTCAAGGTTGCTGATGCTCGCTCCAGAATCGAAACGGGCCGGGGTGGAGGATTGAACCCAAGGTCCTGGGTCTCTTGCAGCGCAGCTCGTCCAGAATTCACTCTGCCAAGCAGCTTAGCAAGCACACATCCTAGCTTCAGCATATCAAAGGACGAACGAAGCACAACGGGCTTCCGTCGTACACGCTACGCATGGGAGCTCTAACATCGCAAACAGAAAGAGGTGTCGTATCAGCTGCACATCTGCGCACCGACTGCTATTTTTTCATAGCACGAGACGCAGTAAAAAATATGACAAGCCGGGTGAGCTGGTTACGAAAGCTTCTCATCGTGATCCCGCCGCGTTAAAAATGATGATAAACGTGGTTCCACTGCGGGAGCACACGCTCCACGTGTGAGTATTCCTGTGAGCGACGCGCGGACCCACGTGGAACGCCACTTGACGTATAACATGACCGTAGTCCAATATAAAAAAGCAGCACACCCTGACCTGGCTCGCGACACTCCGGAGGCACTCAAAGGTACCCAGCCGTCGGCATCTTCGGGTACCACATCAGTCTCGCGATGGTGGCTTGCTCGCCGAGCATTTTCTCCGAGACTTCAGGAGCTCGCGGACGGCCTCTTCGCTTCTTTTCGCCTAACGCCCATCGCAGGCGCGGCTCACACGCAGCCGCGCAAAGTAGTCAGCCGACGCCAGTCGATTAGTTCTTGCATATGTGACGCATGCCGCCATCACGCAGAGGTTCACCGGTGAGGTGACCAAGCTTCGTGAAGGTCGGGATCCTGCCGAGACGACGCCATCGCGCATGGCTCAAGCTGACGAGGAACGAGGCACCAGTGCCGGCTCTGAGACGGAGCGCGAAGCGTGCCCGGCGCCCGGCGTGCCCGGCGTCGCCTCGCCTCGCCCGCGACGGCGACGACCAGCGACGACTCCGCTTGACGACATGCCGTTGATTGGTTGCCCCGCGGGAGCCTGCCGTGACGTCAGCTCCGGCGCCGGGGCGCCGGGCGCGCGCCGCCGCTCAAACCAACAGCCGCAGGCGTCGGCACCCGTAAACGGACGCCGGGCGTGATTACGTCACTGCGGATTCCGGCTGCACGGGCTGGCCCGGGTTCCCGTGGTCCGGGCCTGCTCGAACCGCGCTTTAGCCTATGAAGAGGTATAGCAGCCAATCGGTTCGAAACGTCGCTGAACACCAACTTCTTGTGGCTCGCGATTCGAAACCGGATGAAATAGCTGCAGGTTAAGGTCGGTCTCCACGCAGTGATTAATGTCGCAATGTTTTTTTTTTTTCTCGGAAAAAAAACGTTTTGTGACATACTTGTCTATATTAAGTGTTTAAAAGTATATTTTTCTTTGCGAGTTACCGCTAAAGCCTAGACAGCGCTGCCTGCACTAAAATTAAACGTACATCATTCGAGACGTGCCCAAGACATCGCTAAGCCGGGGTCGTAAAACAGGGACGAGCACAATATTGCATCAAACAATGGTAAGCAGTGTTTCAATATTTTCACCCGCGCATGCGGAGGAGTACGTGTGTGCGTGCATATGCGTGCGTGTGTGTGTGTGTGTGTGTGTGTGTGTGTGTGTGTGTGTGTGTGTGTGTGTGTTTCTGTGTGTGTGTGTGTGTGTGTGTGTGTGTGTGTGTGTGTTTGCTTGTGTGTTTGTTTGTGTTTGTGTGTGTTTGTGTGTGTACGTCTGTCTGTGTGTGTGTGTGTGTGTGTGTGTGTGTGTGTGTATTACGTGCGTGTGCGTGCGCGCGCGCGCGTCTGTGCGTGTGTGTGTGTGCGCGCGCGATGTGCATGTGTGTGTACGTGCGTGCGCGCGCGCGCGTGCACGTGTGTGCGTGTGTGTGTGCGTGCGCGCGCGTGTGTGCGCGCGTGTGTGTGTGTGTGTGCGTGTGTGTGCGTGCGTGTGTGTGTGTGCGTGTGTGTGTGTGTGTGTGTGTGTGTGTGTGTGTGTGTGTGTGTGTGTGTGTGTGTGTGTGTGTGTGTGTGTGTGCGTGTGTGTGTGTGTGTGTGTGTGTGTGTGTGTGTGTGTGTGTGTGTGTGTGTGTGTGTGTGTGTGTGTGTGTGTGTGTGTTCACAATAATCGTTTCCTAGTGTGCCCGCGCTACGCACCAGAACTGAGCGTGGAGGAGAGAAAGGAGAGAGAGCGTTATTCTAAGACATGTTCTAGCCAATGCCCTCGTTTGAGAGGAGGAGGAAGAATGCCCATGGAGGCGTCAGGAACGCAGAACTGTGATTGGAAGGAATAAAGTCGGAGAACCCAAAGCTAGCGACCTCTGTCTCCACTATGCTCCACTGTCGAACGCGTCAGGACGCGAAAGGCCCGTTCAGCGCTTTTGACCTTCGCATTTGCACGCCTTCGACGAGTGCAGTGAAGACAAAGGCAGCTATATTCGGCTCTATTTAGTAATATAGTAATTATAGTATTATTTAGTAATTTTAAGTAAAACAAGACACACGAGTGCATCCAGAAGACGCGACCATGTGAATGTTGACTTCGGCGTTTGCAAGAATGAGAGCATAAAGATGACGTTGTTGCGTTCGCTCATGCAGGAGCCACGTTTGAATGCTAGTGTCTGTCAGTGTATGTTCATTCGCGTCAAACGAAGTAAAATAAGATTGAACAAAACATGTATATGGCGGTCTTAGCGTCACGTCGAAACTTAAAGAATGCATTCCGTTTTGCTCTTTCGTTATTATTTTTGCATTGAGCCTTTTATTAACGTGAAAAATGGTAAGAACACGAAATAGAAACGCGACTTGACAATATTGGATTTTTCATGCTCAGGGTCGCTGCTCAAAGCTTGAAATATAACGGCCTATATAGTCCATGCATTCGAACCACTTCGGAGCGATGGGCGTGGACTAAGACATCGGGGCTCTCGGTTGTCCCAGGTTATGTTGTACCGATAGGCCCATATCGCTGGAGTCGCCAAAATACGCACAAAGAAGCAGAAAACCATCACCTGCGTGTCTCTACCTTGCTATTCTCTACGCCAATTTTCTAGAATAACGCCAGAATCGTGCATTCTGTAAAAAAATGTACAAAGTTGACAAGCGCTCGAGCAACTTCAACAAGTCGCGGGAAAACCAACCCACACAAAGTTCAGTCTGCTTTCATTTTCCGCGCTTATGTCGCTCTCTGTAGTGTTCATTCTGTAGTTGCCGCCGATGTCAGCGCTCAATATTTCCCCCGTTGAGCTCTCATCTCTACACCCTGTTCGAACCTAGAAATCGGCGTTCTGAAGTCCCAGCTCGCTAGCATCTCCCATTCTCCTTCTGTTTCTCGGCGCATCGTTCTTGTGACATAAAGTAAGAGAGGCAACCGACGCCTCGGATGTCAAGTGACCAATCAACCTGCACCTGATGTGCATCCTTGCGGCGCTCATCGCCTTGTGCGTTTTCTTTCGCCTTCTAAAACAATCACGCTACAAGAATGCTCCGTGATCCCGCGAACAGATGAGGCGAACAGCGGCTAACCTCGGCCCAGCAGCACAATCAATGCGCGCCCGACGTCACCAGCCGCTTCTAACGTTGGGCGTGTCACGAACGGACACTGGAGTGCCAAATTCACCATTTGTTTACGGCTTCCTTGCTCCGCGGGTTTCGACCTTTATAGGTAGTACTGCAATTTCGCAGCGTTTGAATATTCGTGCGTTAGGGTTATGCTGAATATATTCAAGATACTGTTTTACATTGTGTAATAAAATATGTCCAACTGGTGGCAGGCTGGAAACGAAGATGAAAATAATTGGGTTCTACCTGTCGACTTTAGTAGTTTGTTCTCACTCACTAAGATTTCATCATTGTAAAACTTGCGCGATTAACCGGATTGAAGGAAGTGGCCTGTGAATAGTTTGTAATATTAAAATGACTTATGCAAGGTGTTTCGACTTAACTGGAACCAAAATCTTTAAAAAAAAGAGCGTATAGTTAGGCGTGTACACTCTTTACCGTGTATTTATCAGGCTCGGGGAATATTAGATGAGACACAATCGTAATGGTAAGTTGAATAATTAGGAAAAATATGGTAATCATTTTTAATGATTGCTTTTATGGGTGATGCTGGAATATTAATCGCTGTATTTACGGCAATTGTAACAAAAGTTTAAACCGATAAAATAAATTTGAAATATTAACTAAGTTTTTATATATTAATCGATCCATTTTAACGTCCATAGCGAGATATCGAAATTCCGCGCAAGAAACAAGTCGCAAGCACTACGTATAATGACGATTAAAAAGAGTTATGTAGTTTTTTACAGCCACATCGTCACTCGTGGTCGCCTGCGGGGCGCAGGCGACACGACCTAACACTCACGGCCTATGGACTGGCTTTAGAGATCTTGACAAGATGAGTGAAACGACATCACTTTCCTAAGCGTGAGTGTTTTTCAGGGCCCGTAGCGCATTTTGTGAGCGCAATTTGATTGTATGGTTAAGAAACGAAAATATAGATTTTTTTCAATATCTAAACAAACAATTGTATTTCTACAAGTTCTCCCAGTTGGAATGAAATCTGATTGTAATTATTGACAAAAATGTGATTGCTACATTACATAGAAAACCGATAATTAAAACTAAATTCTAGAATTTAGTTAATTCTCCTACAATCATAAAAATTATCCGGACAACTAATGTTCGGAAAGCCTGATCAATACAAGGTGAAATAAACACTCACCTAAGATTCACCGTTTTTTTAGGTATGTTTAAATAAGATTAGACACCCTGCGTAATAAATGAAATATAGCCTACGTCTGTATAGACAAGCAAGCTTCCGAAATTATCAAATTATTTTGTTATATGATGACATTAAACTTATAATTATCTAACAATATTCGTCGTGATTAAATAATGAATTTGGTCTTGAAGTTAATCCGTAAAGTTTATAACCCTGCATATACGGCATGATAGCCATAATAATTTATTTTAGACGTATAAATTGGGTTCTGGGTCCTGCAGCAGCTTACCCATATTTGCAGTGCCGGGCTTCTGATGCCAACAGGAGTAGGAAGGTCGGTAATTAGCTGTCAAAGAAACATATATCAAGCTAGAGTGATGAAATTGAAGCGAATAAGGCAAAGTTAAGCTCGAGACGGTCTTGCGAAGCCCGTGATTGCGGAGGGGTATGTTTCAGCTGAATAAAAGGCAGCATATTACCTGATTAAGACGGCAAAATTACGGACCGAAGCAATCAGACCGACACTCAGACTTAAAACGAGTCGAACATTGAGCGCGCGCGAACGTGACGGGGAAGGCTGTAAACCACCGACCCTTTCTTTTTTTTTGTTTTTTTTTTAATGAGACTTATTTGCTTGCTTGAGGCTGTGCATATTTATCTGAAGTGCTGACCACGGCCAGATGGAATTCGCGAGCTTATATTCATGCTGCCTTTTCCGTAAAAAAGAAAAAGCAACGTTACTGGAGCAAGCTCAGTTTCACAGCTACGCCTGCGACGTGGGCTCCGTGGCGGTCACGAGAACTAGCAGTGCTGCAGTCGAGTCTTACTTCCGGATTGTCTAGAACGCCAAGTCTGAATCGCAACACTTGAGCTTGGGCGAGTTGGTGATTCTGATACTAACACTTCACAGCGCAAGGAAACAGACGCACACAAAATATATTTCGAACTCTAAGAAAGAACACTCACAATGCGCTGACTCTGATCTCTATGTTGTGTTAGCACTTGATCTTCATCATCTTTTTTGCTATTATACAAATGGAAGTAAAAAAATGAAGAAAAGAAAAGGAAGCTCTCAACGCGGTGGTAGTAGGCGCCGCGCTAGACAGGAAGTAAGATCCGACTGTAGCGCCGCTAGTCTGTCGTGACCGCCACCTAGGCTAGAATGTAGTACAAAGTACGAGTGCGACGAGCTACAGGCTCCGCTCGTGCTTTTAGTTGCACTTCAAAATGTGGAAAGCGATCAGGTGAAACCAAGCCACTTCAATAGCAGCGCCACCTTCGCTGCGTGCAATCGAGCAACGACACAGGAAAAGGTCATAGTGTATTTTTTATGATTTTTACGTCAGAGGTTACGTCAAAGCACCACGACACGACGACGTGACGTTACGACGACACCACGAAGTCATCGTCGACTACGACGTTACGCGACGCCTAGATGCTGTCGTAAGGCAGTCCTGACATCTCGTTGCGTTGAGGACAACGCCGTTACGCGACATCAAGTCGCCGTTATGACGCGGTCGTGATATCGCGTCACGTTGAGGACGACGCCGTTACATTAAGTCGCCGTTGCAACGCGGTCATGACGTCGCGCGCCGCGTCGAGGACGACGTGGACGTGGTCGTCGGTGCCAACGTTGACGTCGACGCCCCACGCAACGTCAAACATCGATATGACGTCACGTTAAAGTCGTCCTGACGTCATCGTTAACGTCGACGTCACAACGAAGCCTTGACGGCGTGTAACGTCGTCGCCTTCGTCAGCATCAACGTCGACGCGCAGTCACGACGAAGTCTTTACGTCGTGTAACGTCGTCGACGATGACGTCAACGTCGACGTCCTGAAGTTGTCGGGACGTCTTCGGTGACGTCGAGTGGCGTCATGTCGACAACGACGTCGACGAACTGATACCGAGCGTCCTTATGACGTCGCATTAAGAAGGACGCCGTCATCTTGACGTCCCGTGACGTTGACGTCGTCGTCGTCATTAACGCCGATGTTGACACCGTCGTCGTTGTCAACGCAATAGGACGATCAGAACGCAGTTTTGTTGTCGTGTGACGCGCGTTGTCAACGTCGATGACGACGTTGATGTCAGGGCGTTGTCCTGATGTCGCATGGCGTTGTGACAACAAATCAGGTCGCGGGGACTTTATGTTACGTGACGACTGACGTCTAGGTTGTATGACAAATATAGTCCGGCGTTCTATTATTTCTATAACCTCGACCAGTGTGCCGGACGAGCTTGGGTTTGGTAACAGCGGTTTGGAACGAAACGCATGTATTCCAATAAAACACGGCTCATCGCATAATCCTCGATTTCGCCTGCGCTCTGCGCCCGCATGAGCGGCCGCTATCGAGCGTAAGTACGCTTGGTATTAGCCGGATGTCTTCCCGCATGCGGAGCAGTCACCTAAATAGCGCTCACGGTGGCCTTCACTCGCCAATTCGTAGTACACCCTTACGTGGGCCACTCACCCTCTGCAGGCGAGGAATAAGGAGCTGCGCAAACTGAGCTTGCTCCAGTAATGTTGACAGAATAATGCAGTACGATATTTCTGCATGGTGCGACGCGCAGGCTACGCCTACAGTGGGGGCGTCAGCTCGCCTTCGGCGGGAATCTCTCCGTTGCGACAGCGTCACGGCGGGAGGCGAGCAGGGGCTTCTGACTCCGCCCCTGCGAGTTTCCCACTCCTCCTTTTACATATCCGACCCCCCCGGCGGCGGCGGAGTTCCCCAGCGTAGCTCCGATTTGTCCCTACGCTCCGCAGTAAAGGGTTTAATTTCTTTTTTAATCGGGGGATCGGTAGCGCCGGCTGGGCATAGCGCACACCAGCTTGGAAGCACGTCAAGCGAAAGCTCCGTTGCTGAACCCAGGATCCTGGGTTCAATCCCCACCCCTGCCCGTTTCGATGTTGATGAGCATCGTACCGGCGTGTGGTCGTGTATCACTACTGCGGGATGAACGTTAAAGACCCCAGGCTAGCGGTTGTACTGCACTGGCTAAATTTCTCATCTACAGCTGGGAGAATCGTCGCCCGTTGAGGCAGACCAAGATTTAAGCGGGTTTCACATGCAGCGATTTTGGCCCTAGAGCGGCGCGATTTCTGCCGTCGCGGAGCTCTGGCCAGCCGCAGCGGCAGAGCAGGCACGGTTGGAAATGTTTCGCCGCGGCGGAGCGGCAGCTTCCCAGCTGGCCACTCACAGCGCGGCGGAAAATCACGTGACAGAGGGAGAAACATTGGGGGAAAGCTGGCGCATAGGACGGCGGCATTTTCGCGTTCTTGAAGCAGACGACAAGCAGAGAAAGTGCGCAAGCGACTGCTCCGCGGTTTCTTTTTCCGGTGGGTCAGCTTCTCGCTTCAGCAGTGGCGTCGGAACTGTTCAGGAGATTCTGGAGGAGGGGGATTGCTGTCCCCTTCCTCGGAATTGGTTTTGTCAATGCAACACGCTGCTCTCTTTACTTTCCTCGCCTGAGTACAAAGTGTAGCGAGCGCAAGAGACGCTAATCGGAAGCAGCTCGTGCGAGTGCTAGTGGAGAAAATTAAAGACGAAGAACTGAGCGACATTTACGTGTCTTTTCGAAACACAGATAGTCCCTCAAGTAAGAAAAATGTATCGCGCCCAGTTCAATGAACTGCTTATAAGTGAAGTGTCAAATCGTCGGGTTCTTTGGGAAGCGCAGCTCAAAACATTTAAAAACAATGGGACCAAAGAAAAACTCTGGGAAAAGATGACTGAGGCCGTGAAAGTGATCGCATCTGCTTGCTGCAAGCAACATTGGCCAACGCAACGGCAGAGAAACGCTCGCGTGAAATGAAACCTCGCGATCCGTGCCGCCGCGCGCAGCTAGCGGCAGCGATTTCGGCCGTGGAATCGCTGCATGTGAAACCCGCTTTAGGCTGTATCAACATGCACACAACCCAATTCTTTTATTTAAATCGTAAATGACAAAAAACAATCGGTAGGCTCGTTCACACTCTTGCAACCGAGAGCGACCGAAGAGAGACAAGACCGGTTTTTACGACGTCTTAGGACCAGCTCCGAAGCAGCACCCCGGTCCTAAGACGTCGCAAGAGGATTAAAAACCGGTCTTGTCTCTCTCGGTCGTACTCGGTTGCGAAGAGTGTGAATGGGCCTTTAAACTAAAGCAGATAATAGACGAAAAACAACATACAGGAATGGCGCAGACAAATAACTTTGTAATTTCTTTCTCATCTTTCTCCACCATGTGTTTTCGAAATGGTGCAGGCAAACTGGCTCGCTGCAAGTGGGATCGCAATACGGGCTTCACCTGCCGTGTCGGTCTGGATGAGCATCGTACTGGCATGCGGTATATTGAATTCACTACTGATGCTATTGAACCCACAGGCGGCGGCGTATGACGGTCGGCCTGCACTGGTGCTTATCTGATATGGTGCTGTGTCCTGTATTCATGTGCCTCTGCTGTATAACAATGTAATTTGTTTGTCAAAGTACGTTGTGGGAGAAGATGAAAAAGTTACCACAGTTGATGATGGGACGCCTTTGGAAGGTCGATGCCGGGGCAGGCAAATAACGAGTAGTATTTTGACGTCTGTGACATCATGTCGTTGTTACATTACCTTAATGTGTTGTTGACTTTATTCTCAGTCCTCAATGTTCACCACTATTCGCCAGCATACACCTCCGGAGTGCTCCCAGCTCGTTCAGCAGAAGTCTTCGCTGGCTGGATTGGTAATAACTGACGATGTAATTTTGCAAACAGACGTAGATGCAGAATGTAAATCGCCACGGCATTTCGCGGTCGGAGATGGAGCGGCAGGCAACGTTTCAACTACGAGTGTCATACGAAACCGCACATAAATACCTGCGCACTCGGAGCGGACGCACGTTGATCGAAGAAGGTGGCAGGACGATCTTTTACAGTACCGGTCGTGTTGATATAAAGAAGGTGGGACGGCATTGCATGTGGCTCCCAACGTGCTAACTCGATGATGGTACTATCGAAGCAATTGAGCGTGAACGCCCCATGGCTGTTTGTCAGGATAAAAGCCAGCCCTGCTGTAAAGGTGTACCTTTGTATTGCAGTAATCATACGGCGTTGTTGAGCTCCCAAATCACACAAACGAAAATGGAATGGTTAACTGACGTTCGTCTGCCTCAAAATAAGGAAAATGACCTTAATCCCAAAATTGAAGGTGACGCGGGCGCGTATTCCATCAACAAACCAGCCAGTGTGGGCAGACGATCTTGGCCAAAAAAGGGCCGTCGAACAACATACAGCAACAGCCGAAGTGCAGGCGTCAGGCTCGCTCGGTCGGTGGCATCGTTGCCGTTGTATCAGGTGTTTGTGGATCAATTCCTTGACGTCGTATGGGTTTTAGGTACTTCTTTCGCCATGGCAAAGTCAGGACGCGAGCGGCGTAAATAAATGTCCGTTGATCTGCAGCCAGTAACTGGGCTGTTGTCGGTCATGTTAATTTGATCAACTGCTCCGGAGCTGTTGTCTTTTGACATTCTTGGCGTAGATCACTTCGTGTACGCAGCACATGTTCTTTAGCGTGGCACTGCAACAGCCTTGCGCCGCGACCGCCGCTCTCCCCGCCCCAGCTTGCTGGACACAAATGGACACAACCACGGTCACTACTGACGCTCATGAACGTAAAATGTTTTGCTTGTTTCACGTTTTCGGCGGTATTTCTGGTCCTGCCATGCTCGACACTCAAAAAGGCGTCCCATTGTTGGTGGTTGTTAGTCGCCATTCCTTATGCCTTTTCTTCTATCCTCTGTTTAGTTTAAATATTATCAAGGGCATCTATCTTTATGCCAGCGCAGAAAACCATCAAAATAATTGCGTAAGCCGCCATTAATGATAAGTTGCGTTCCTGATTTGAATGGAATATTTCCAGAATTCAGTGCCATCTGGTGGTTCGTAAAGTTGCATTTTTACCATATCAATGAAAAATTAACCCTAATCTTTCGCAGAATCAATGGCACGCGAGGAATTGTTCGGCGTGTTGTGATTCTCTCTCTTTCGATGCTTTCGAATCGATTGTGACAGGTACATTCGTTCATCCCAAACCGTCAAACCACTCCAGATGCCTCGGAAAAAGATTCTAACATACGCAAAGAACGCTGAAGCCGATATGCCGCCGCAATTGGCGGTGGGTCGACTGAGTAAACCCAACATTGTCTGGCTTTCCCATTCCTGCGTCGCTCGTAGAGCCCCCCTAACGAGCCTCACGCGTCATCCCGCTAAACTCTTCAACGTCTTCTACTCAGTCGCGGCCGCCAGTAGGCGCGCCAGCGCGGATGCCGTTCCACAGATGATGATAGTGATCCACCGTGCGGCCAGACTGAATTTCGGTGTATTGCTAACGAGCCTTGTTTTCTGGTTCGGTTGCCAGAAATTGCTTGCCAGCATTCACGACGGGGACGACGGTCGCACCCAATCCGGCATCCATCGCCTCAAGCCCGGTTCGCCGCGCAGTTCATCGCGCAACAGCCTTACCACGTCTTTCGAGCGGCGATAGTTTTGTTGAGAATCAACGTCGTCCATATCAAACACATCGGCGTGGCTTAAATACCTACGCCGACGGTGAAACACGAACAAACACGCTGCCATTTCGGACGCTTCTCCCCTCATCTCGCGCCCAACTCGCCCAAACCTCGCCTAGGTCGGAGCCGGCAAGCTTTTCCTATCCGCGGCGGCTTTTGCCCCGTCACAATGACGTCACAGCATCTCGCCGCGAGTTCCGAATATGCAACTCTCCGACCGGTTCAAACCCTCCGTTTTGACGTCACGATCTAGGGAGTGACGGCGCGTGTCGTCATGCACGGCGCCGACCAATCGCGGCGGTCGGTAAGTTTAGCGGAGAACTCACCTTGATCTCTCCGCGCCGAGCTTAGCCCCCAAACTACTCTCGCTGTTCCACCCCGCTTACCCTGCTGCTCAGAGGGTCTGGTTCTTTTGTGTAATGCTGAGTGCCGTATGCACGCCAACATCGGGGAAAACTTTTTACTATTTTTTTTCTTGTTTTTAATTTCTTAGTATATTGATTAATATGATTCTTTTGCTTTATTCTTATTCATTTTTTGTAAATTTTTTTATATTGTCTTTTTTTTCCTTCTTTATCATATCCTTTCTTCTTTTTTATGATTTTAGTCTGAATTTCACATTTTACCTTCCTTTATCCTCTCATAACACGTCAGGTAGTAGTAGACGCGTTTTCTACTGTCGACTTCTTTGTTTGTTCGTCCATTGAGTTAATTTTGTGTACTATGTTTAACATACTAAGCCATTAAATTTTTTGCCAGAAGACAATGCTGCGCGACGTCATATTTAATGAATTCTAGACATCGCCCCAAGTGGCAGACATTTCGAATGTTGAGAGAGCATGGGCCCCGTTACAACTACGTCATGGCGATGGGAACGAAACTAGCAATAATTTAGAGTTATTACCATAAACGCCAGAGGTTCAGGGACCATTCGCGGTAAAAAGTTAGCCGCATTTTTTGTAGGTACCTTCGAGTACTCCAGCCAGGTTCGCTGAGGCCGAATGAGCGGTGATCATGTGCTTTTAGTGTGGCGTGGTAGCTCGTATCACTAAGTCACTGTTCACCTATCTGGTTGTAGCGAATACAGGTGGCTTTCGTCGAGAAGTTCCCGAAAGGGGGGGACAGAACGCGCCTACCGGGCTTTCGCGATTCAGGCGGCATACGTTTGAGCTATAAGAAACACGTTTTGTTGTTTGTGGTTCAGATATTGGGTAATGTAAAAACTAAATTGACCCTTATTTGGAAAATTTCCAAATAGTTTGCTGTCTCAAGTGAAATCAAGCCTCGTTGAAATTCCTTCCATGTTCGAAAGAGGACGACGAAGTTCAGAGCCTAGAAAAGATGATGGAAGGTGTGAGCCGTGAAAGGCGGGAGCACTGATCTTTATGTCTATTGGCCTGATAGGGCTGCCGGCTCCGCGAATGCGGCCACTGGTTGCCATCTTCTGGTTGACTTATACACCTCTTGAGGCAGGACGCCAATGTGGTCTTGCACTCAGCCGCGCGGTGTCTTATGGGTAAATGTTCCTGCTAAATATAGCTGGAAAATCTCAAAGATTCATGTGCTGTTATTGACTCGCCATTGGCTGATGTTGTGGTTCTCACTGAGATGTGGCTTTCCACGAAATAACGAGAAACAGAAATATGTTATTTTGAATAAAGCTTTATTGTCTATTGTTCCGATAGGCCACTTAGATCTGGTGGAGGAGCATTCGCTGCAGTCGTTGTCCATCTCGTTCCTTAGCGTGTGAATGCATTGAATATTGAGGTTTTCTTGGTGTTGTTTTTGCGCTTGTTTTCGTCGGTGTCTCAAAAGTGCTATTTGTTTTTTGTTTGCAGTCGTCCTCTGAAATCTGGACACTTGGCGAAAACGTCGGCGAGAAACCGGCGGCCCTAATTGGCCGGCGTAAAGGCCAAGTGCGGTGTCGGGCCAATCGCGGCCGCCAGATTTCTCGCCGACTTTTGCGCCAAGTGTTCAGTTTAGTGCCCCAGGAAATGGGTTGATATCTTCGCACACTATACTCCGTTCGCTAGAACTACTGTCAGTTATTACACGTTATTAACTAGTAAATCTACCAACTAGCAGTAGCCTGATACGAGAAGACGATAGATACTGACGGAAACAAGAGCTGAAAAGCCTAGTGATAACGTTCTTGGGATGTGCTCGCTCTTCCATAGAGTGAAATTGCCTGCAGCGTTCACTGCGCTGTAGCGAAGCCTTTAAAAACGAATAAACACTTTAGAATAAAGGCCTTCTGCATGCTGCAACCTTTATCTTCTGGGCTGTGGAATGCGATCTGAGTGTGCGCAGTAGAGTTCTTTTCCAGCAAAACATAAGACGCCACAGCCCAGTGACTCAGCATTTTTCGCCATGTGAAAGCGCTGTTAAGGCATACAGTGTGCAATTCTGCTTACAAGATTAAAGAATATTAGTTTTACGGCGCAGTCTTAATCCAACATAAAGAAAGAACTCGGTCACCAGCCGAAGTCTAAGCTGTATTCACGGGCATTTGAGAGTCGAGAACGAAAATTGCAATGCAGAATCAAACGCCGTGTAAACGGCTAAAGTCCTTACAACGCCAGTGATATTTAATTAAATGTGTCATTTTCTAGGATATGTTGAGTGAGGGCGGTCACATGAATAGGGTGATGGCGATTGACAACAAGAGTCGGGTTTTGAGAAAAGGAACGTCCCAAAGCGGCAAGGTCAAAGATGGCGTGTGGAGCCGCAGGAGGAGCGACCATTGTGTTCTACTCCGCTGGAAGCTCAGCATTGCCAGGTTCTTTTTTTTTCTTGTTTTCATAGACTCAGGAAGATGCTTGCGCCGTCTGATGCATAGAAGGCGTACAATGTGACCGGATACAACATCAGTGACAAGGAACACACTGTGATTCATGCGCTGTTGCGTCTGAATTTTTCACGATAGTGCCGAAGATTAGCATTTATCATATTTTCGTTTCGTTATTTTGACCTCAAATATTTTCGAAAGTAGAGCGGTGCAATAGCTGTTGGCAAAAACAAAAAGACGAATGACACCCACGTTTGTTAACCTTATCCAGGGACGGCACCGACAAGCCTCAACAAGCCCGTTTCTGGTGAGGGATATTTCTCAGCATATATTTATGAGCCTGAATTTTGACGAAAGTTACTAAAGCAAAGCTAACATCATCCGTCCAATGAGAAGTATAAAAGACGCTATAGGCCTCTTTACGTATGTAATGAACCCCGGTCTTTGCTTCGTGCATCGTCAGATATGGCAGTTGGTTGTTAACATGACGCTGCGATCTCGGGCATTTGTAAAAACTGACCGTAAATGATTGTGAGAAATATCTTCCGACGGAGACGTCCGCTCCGAGTGTTGTGATATTCAGAAGAAGGGGCAGTACCACTTTTTATTTAAAATATTGTGTTTATTTACTACAAAAATTAACCACGCATCCCTCGAAAGGATCGCCTTCCCCGTTCCCCTCCCTCCCTCCCTCCCCCCCAAGCAGAAAACTGGCGAGTAAAATCAGGTAATAATAAATACAACAACCGTGAATCCAGTCTACTATCTAAATGCAATCTTGTGACATTTTTCAAGAAAATAGCACGATATCTTAGTTAGGACGCATTTGATATTCCGTATTTGGCGCGTTTTATTGGATGCTATTCGCTTTATCTAAAGTTTCGAATTATCGTCGCTAAAACATACACTTGAGTCAGACATCGTTAATCGTTGAGTCTTTATCATCATCCCATCATCATCATAAAGCCTTATTTGAGCACAATCAACAACCAACAAAGGTCTGGCAGTATGTGGCACAATAAAACAAATTGCACAGTGTGAAAAACAGCTACTGATAAAAAACTTGCACGCAACAAAACGACGACGCTAGCATTTTAGCGACGGAAAATAGTCCTCATAAGGTCAAAAGGTTTCTACCGCTATAATCGAGACGTCATAGTTGCGACTTTGACGTTTTTGAAACATTGTCAAAACGAAATCACATTATTGGGATACTAATACCGGCATTAAGTTCGGTGTGGACTACCAGGCTGTCAACAATAACTGTGGAAGAGTCGCAACTGAAGGTACGCATCGCGGCAGTTACGCACACGCTATGGCCGCGAAGAATGCCACTGATGGAAGATTTCACTGGCGGCCATTGCTGTTCGCTCGACTGTTGAGCGCGTGCTGACTGAAGCAAGCTTGCAGAGTTATCTGGAACTGTATTATACACCATCAAGATTACCGGCCTTGGGAGTCTATTAATATGAGCTCGTTCAGAGCATGCGTTTCAAAGAGCACCATCGAATATTGCGTCCACTAAATACCTCCACATATGCAGCTTTCCTTGTCTCTCCTGTTAAAGAGGAGCTACGGGAGCTCGTGTAGGAAAACAAAACAAACGGTACACACGCACAATTTCTCTGGTTTAAATATGGTTTCACAATAGGCCGGTTGCTGTCTGGTAACGGGGGCGAGCGCATCTTCAAGACTCGACTTTGTAACGTTAGCTGTACCATCCACCGAATATAACTGAAAATAGGTGTTGTACTGAAATAACATACAGAAGCCTCGCTCGAATACAAAGCCCTCGTCAGCATCTGTTCATTCGCACCAAAAAGGCATAGGCAAACTTAAAATGAGAACCGAAAATGATGATGCAGCTCACCTCCTCAGTAATGTCATCCCATCACGCATTCCTTTCTAGCTTCTTGTTACTTGTCTTGCTTTTCCCACATACTTCGTGAGGCAAGTATGTTTCGGTTTATAGTGAAGGTGAAGTTAACCTACATGCCGAAAGGCAGAGTTCGCGTAGGCGTCTCTGCCGCGCTGCGTAGACGCGCGCGCGCGGTAGACTTCATGCGTGCCAGTCACGCTTTTAGCGTCTGCTACGCTCTAAAAAATACCTCCGCGTCTACTCTACTTCCACATCACCAGACTTACTCAAAGAGACGTAATGCGCACTCAGGGCTGCAGAGTGTCGAACCGAAAGTTTATACTCGGTTTCGGTTCGGGCTCGGGTTCACGCCTTTCGGTTCAGTTCCGGTTCCAGTTCCGAGGAGCAAAAATAATGGTTCAAACCGGTTTGAACCGGTTCGAACTCGGTCGAACCGCTAAATTGAGTATATTTTTCCGCGTTGTTTTGGCACTAAGCCGTGCTTTTCCCCGTGAAACGGGTGATTGTGCTGGCTTTTTTTGCGTTCGTTCGTGCATTCCCACTTTTACTGCACGAGCCGGAAATTAAAAAAAGATGGATCTGTTTACTTTTGACGAAACAGTGAACGCAAAGCTAGATTAACATACAATCCGAGCGTAGCTTGAACGTCATCAAGATCTGAAAGGTTGTTATACTCCTTAGTCACATATATTTTACCTTAATTCGTTATCACGGGCATCACGTAGGCCGCCTACTCGAAAATGCCCGTGATTGGTACAAATTCGTCAGTGCATAAAAGTTGAATCCTAATTGTGATGTTGAACTTAAAAATTAATTTCAGTGCACTAAATCATGGAAATGGGCACCTCCATCGCCATATATATCTTGTTAAAGAAATCTAATTTGCGAAATACGTTTCACAATATATACGACGTACCACTGAACTAAAAGCAATCCTTATTTTCTACCGTGTGACGAACGTTTTAGGACAATGCCCTTGCAGTCTACCGCTTATAGAAAGCACTGATCACCGATCCACAACGCTTGTTTTCATGACCGGAATTGCTGCAAACTCGGCACGGGGATGTAGGCGAACAATCGCGAGAAGAGGTTATCGGATTGATTACTCTCATTTATACCTACCTTCATACTCGGGTCGAATCTGGCAGCTTTTATAGCGCATACTCAAGTGTTGATGTTCTTGACGACAGATGTCTGCAAATTAAATTTGGCAAATAAGCATCGCACTTGCTAATTGGCGAAGAGTTTTTAATTGAAGTAAACTACTATTTCATACTATGACGTTCGCGCTACTCAATTGGGTCACTTTCTGAGGGTCTGGCTATGTAAGTTCCGCCACGCGCCCCTTTGTATTTTTGTTTTTTGTCCTTGCCACAGACATATAAAAATGTTGAAGGTATCACCATATAAAAAAAGGCAATAACAGACTTCATGTATGTTTGAGATGAGTAAATGAGTGTCAGAAAACATAGTTATTTAAATCAGCTTCAAAATCAGACATTTGTTGCTCATGGCAATGATGATTTTAGACGTTGTCCATCGAGGATAAAAACGCCGAAGAAATATTGGCGGCGCAGATACTAGAAAATTTGAGGTGCATTTACTTATTACGTATATCTTTAAGGTGATTAGGCCTTTATTTATGTTGTCATACATTCAGTCAGTAATTAAATACCGTAAACGGCTGCATCTCGCAAGGGACCTAATTTTCGTGAATTTCGTCATACGCTACAGTTACCCGCAAAAAATAGATCCCGCGAACAGACTCTGTTAAATATAGTAAACACATTGAATCTATATTGAGATCGGTCTGTTGGCTGAGAAGAAATTAGAACCCGCGAATTGTTCACGAGACTTCAGCTTTTGACGTGGAAATCGCGAAATATTGAGCCCGCGAAAATAAGTCATTGTACAGTATATTTTGTTGTAATCAATAGAGATTTGACTCAGAGGAAGTTTACATAACCGCTTGAGACCGACAGGGGAGAACGATTCTCGAAAATAGTCATATGCTGAGTCTTGGGGAAACGTGCTTCTTTGTTCGTTGTTTTTGCAGTTGTGTGCTCGCATGCTTGCTCACATGCTGTTGTTGCTCTACATACTAGATCTGAAGGCAAATGCACGAGTATTGCAGTAGAGAATAATAAATGGTGCATTCTTCTAAATAATCATATACACAACGCCTACTGCAAGACAGATATACGTAGAGTTGATGCGAGCCAACGATATTCACTAATTACACATAAATAGCGCGAAGAAGAAACAATATATTTCTATTATAAATTACATTTGGACATTAGCTTGTACGAGGCTGGACAACTTCACAAATACCTACTGTCTATGGAGGCTAACAGTTATATTCGGTTTATTACGCGCACTTGTTTAGCCCTCACTTTACAACTGTTTTCTCGGTCATGCACTCTAACATCTTATTAGGCCAGCGTAGACCATCATGGAACTGTTAGTATACATGCTACAAATTTACAATTTTCAGAATACACTTTTATGCCAGTGTTAAGAACATCGCATTTCACTAGGAAGCTTAACTGTTATGACTGCTATGGTTTGCACGTGACGTCATCGCACTATATGCTGGTGGTCGTTAAGATTGTCTCTGCTGAGAAGAAAATCAAATCCGGTGGTGCACAACTACACACTGCAGAAGGTTTGCAGATCAGTTGCAAGTCATGTATTTGAGAGACACAAATTATTTTTGGTTCTTGCAACGTGGTGAGGTTTAGCACGGCGCGAGCGTCTGGCACAGCGATAACGTGCTTTCTGGCTAAAGTATTTTGCGAACCAAGTAGTTTTCTAGACGACGCTCTGATCTCTGCCGAAGATGAACGGAGAATGCGGAATCTTTAGAGCACAGTATGTTTTAGAAAATATGCCCTAAACTCTACCCCCTTCTTTTTTTTCTTGTTTAGACGCCTTTTTAGAGAAACACCTTCATTCCTGAAGTAACTGCTCTCCGTTTGTGGATGTTAATTAGACAATTAAATTGGCGTCAATTGCAGTCATTAACAGTGCATCTATTTTATTTTTCACACAAAAACTGTGAGGTTAGAACAAAATAGGGTGGCGGTGAGTCAAAGCGCGGGTAACAACTTTTATAACGACACTCCTGCCAGAATTAAAGCGGCTCTACGTTCGACAGTCGGTCCTCTGAGGCCACTAGGGTAACCTTTTCTGGTATTTCTCTCGCAGTGCTTAACAGAACCTGCAACTGCCTATCGTCCGATTAATAAGCCGAAGCATTTAGTTCTTTCCATGTTCATATTCTCGAAGAAAACTTTCTGAGACAATTCAGCAACAACGAAAAAAACTTGTTGGGGTGCCTCTATGATGTGTACATGTATGAAACTGGTAGTGTAACAATTTTTAAAACTTTCGGTGAAAGCTGCTTCGCCTAAAAGACTAATCCCCGACGTTAATAGCTGTAAAAAACAACATCCATATGGTCCTTCTCTTTCCTATTCGCATGGCTCAAGAATTTCGTGAGAAGGAAAACAAAGAAAGAAGCAGCGTTCCCACTCCATCAACTAACACCAGGACATAGTGGCTTACACGTGATCTGACACTAATTATATACCGTCAGAGTGTTCATCACAGTCATGCGGAGTGCAGTGGCGAAGAATAAAGCAGGTTGAGACATCTAATTAGACTCTCGGCTATTCTCATCTTTGATCCAACACGAGCCGTTACCCGTGCTTGGCATATGCGATTGTCGTAACGAACTCCTAGTACTGGGACTCAGCGCTCGCAGAATCGAGGACCGAGTGCTGGTCACGGTATCCACGACTCGCAATGGGGAGTCGCGATGTCATGTGACATCACGGTGTCTGCGATGCACATGATTTGTGGCGTTGCTCAATATACCGATCTCACCGTGGCGTTCTGCATGCGCGCAGCCGCCATAATCTCTCGTTGACCAGAGTGCTGCAATGCGGCAACGCCGGGGAGAGCGTCAGACACCTCGTGTTCTGCACCTCGCAGAGCTCCTGCAGAGGTTGTCGCTCGTGCAGAAAGATTAAAGTTCCTCGCGATGTAGACAGGTAGCGGCGTGGCGTAGCCAAGCTGGCTGGTAAGATTGGCTTATTTCGAGGGATGCTGAACCGGGCGAATAGACCGGTAATAACGCTATATTACCCAAGCGCACATCAAGGAGAATGCAGGGATTGGTGCTCCACGCGCCGCACGTGCTGGCCTCAGCAGTAACGATAAGTTTTTGATAGCAAACCTAAAATAAATTTTATCTCTGCACGCGCGTTCGTCAACGCCGCCTTGTTTTTGGTTAGCGCTTACGAATGTTTATGCGGGGAAGGCGGCGTGTGGCGCGTGTGCACACAATCCCTGCATTCTCCTTCGTGGCTTGGGTAATATAGCATAATGGTCTGTTTAGTGTCCATAATAAGTGGCGCACGTTCCTGCCACACGAGCCAGCAGCCGCCGGTGTGCGGTGAGCACGCCAAGAATGACGTCAGAGAACCTCCATTCAGTGAAATGTATGGGGCATCGGTGCCAAAGGAGAATAAAGACAAGCTTTTTCATCTGCGCAGTGGGGTCCAGGTGCAGTAAGCGGCGATAATTGGATCAACAGGCAACGTAGATTAGATGGTGCCTGCCTTTGTTCTCCTGTCGGCCCGCAGCCCATGTACTTGACCGACCTCTTAAAGGGCCTCGTGACTGCCGTAAATACCGTCATTGTCGTGCTAGGCGCTGGAAACGGCATATCAGGACATCACAAAAAATTGCTTCACTATAAGTTGCGTGCTTTTTTTTGCAAAATTTAGAAAATACCAGTCTCAATTCAGATTCAAGCCGTGCGCTGTGACGCAACAGTGTACCGCAAGGTGTCGGAGGACGGTCAGGCGAGGCATCGACCTACGTCACTAAAAGTGAGTTCACCGGTGTCACGTAAGGTTTCACTCCTCGTGCTCTCCGCGACCGTGCCTAAGATTTTTTGCTCATTCACTTTGTTGCACGAGCGATTGTAGAAAACTGAGTTTCAGTTCCGCTTAGCTCTTTTACCGCATGAACCGTTGCGTTAGTTTGCGCTGTAAAATTTGAGGACGAAGAGTCAGATGGATCTCGACGTGATGGAGGTCCCATTGATGACGTTGCAAGGTGGCGCGCCATGTGTGCGATGCTGCGCGTATCAGTCCTGATGATACAGAGCTATACTGGGCGACAAGAGCAAGCTATCAAGTTTTGAAAAAAAAAATTTCTGCAGAACGCTCGCAGAAATTAGGATTAAGTGCAGCATGACGACACGCCCGATCGCGTTGCTGAAGGTTCAGATACCGAGGCTCGTTGAACTCATCGGATACTCTCGAGGCTAAAGATGCTCAAGCCGTCTAAAGAATGCGAACTGGTTTTGTGTACAAAGTACAGAGATAGAGGCCGAGCACAGCATGTATGTATTTTGTCTATAGCATGGCGGAGCTTGCTTACTGGGGTGCCCATGCGGCTGATGTATGTCTCTCGGAAACCGGCAGTGCGATCTCTTGTTCAGTTGCTGGAAATGCCGGGACAGGGCCTCACCTGACACCTTCTAGGCGTTGTGGTTGATCACCGTCGGTTCGCTGACTCCGCTTCTTCTACCTTTAGCAACATTAAGCGATGCCGTAAGGCAAATAAAATGAACCTTGTCTGCTTCGATCGCTCGTGAAGATGGGTGAGAAGTCAACAAAGATGACTAAAAAATATTACACGCGCTCTGCGGCAAGCACGGAGAGGGGATGCAACTCACGCGTGACTTCCCCGGCGGTGCCTACCTTCTGACCGCCCTGACACCTTGCGGCATACTGTTGCGTCACCGTGCACGGCGGCGAACTTTTGGATTTGGCCTCGTGTTCCTGGCATTTTTTACGCGCTGGCGCCGCACGCTCTATGGTGAAACAATTTTTTTGTGATGTCCTGATGGCAACGCCATTTCAACGCCTTACAGCGCGAAAAAGATATTTTTTTGGCGTGTCAGAGGCTCTTCTAATGCGCAACGGCTTTCGACACGTCATCGCCGTTGCGTGTGCTCGCTGGAGACCGCAAAGCGGCTGCTGGCTCGTGGAAGAACGTGCACCACTGTATTATGGACATTAAATTCTTTGGCCGAGCATCCGCCAAATCAATCCGGACTGCAGAGAGTAACGTGGCTTCTGCTCGCGTCACGTGACGTGACGTTGCCGGACGGCAAGTCTTGAGCACCTTGATGTCCGGCGTGACCACGTGACACAGTGATTTATCACAGGCACCAATCCAAAAGCACCACGCAAAAGCCACAATTTTTTGAACTGATTGGCCTGGCATTTGACAATTTGATCAATACATAGAAATAGAGCTGCACGCCCAGTTCGGCTTTCTCAAACATGCGGTCTGTAAGCGAATACACCGTGGAATGCGTTTTTGAACCGGTTTGCCGTTATATTTTTTTCCGGTTCAGTTCCGGTTCGGTTCCGGTTCAGTTCCAAAATGGCGGCAAAGATTTCCGGTTCGGTTCTGATTCCGGTTCGGCCTAAAAATAACGGTTCAGTTCCGGTTTTTCGGTCTCGGCTCGGTTCCGGTTCGCTGCCAACACTCTGCTCTTTCAGGGCAGAACTTCATTTTATAGGTCTCGACAGATCGCGCCTGCCTCATCTTTCACTGAGCTGATTTCATAGGTGGCACATGTCTGAAACGCAATCTGCATAACCTCTATTTTGATCACCTGGGCCCGTTTGCTCGAAGCGCGGTTAAGCGCTAACCATGGCTAAAGTTAGCGGTAGTACCCAGAAGAGGGAGTTTGAAATAACGTGACTGGCTTGGTAGGGATGCGGAGTGCCACGCATGGCCCCGTCGCTTTGTTTGACGAAATGGCTGCGGAGTACGCAGTTTTCACGTTCTCAATCGCATTGGTGCGTGTCTTCAGGGTCCATTAAAGCCGGTGAAGACCTTTAACCGCGGTTAAATGTGAACCGCCCTCGCCTCAGCCAGTCGGGTTGCAAGCGGCGCAAAACTGAAAATGCCTCTCAGAGGGAAAATGTATTCTACGCCGAGAAACGCCAGCCGATCGTTTTTCATGACGCCGATTCCGTGGACGAATCGCGATCCTTTTGAAAAAAAAGTCGCAGCATGGTCATGGCCTGGCAAGTAAACATATTCGGCAGAAGTCTGGCTCTGGTTGGGTGAGAGAGTTAAAGTCCGAAAATGTATCTCCAGCCAAAATATGAAAGGCAACCTGACGTTTCAAAACCGTCTCTGGTTTCTTCTTCAGGCGTTGAAGGCACGCGGACATGCAGCGGCTCCAACCTCTTCGTCGTCAAGCAAGAAAGAAAGAAAAGAAAAGAAAAAGAAAAAGAAAATGAATTAAAGTTGTAAAATAACTTCGCTACTGGAAATGGTCGTCTCTTCCAGGCTTTTCTGGCGTCAGGTCACGAGAAGGCCACTGCGCGCAGAGGGCAAAGCGCCCAGCGACCTGTTTAGGTTCCCGGCGTGTGCTGGATCTGCCACGATTCCAAGAAAAGTCGTCTTCGAAAATTGGGCTCTGTGTCCAGCACGTGCGCACTACGCGTAGTCAATGCGATGGCTGCCAAGGCGTCGCAATGTTCGGCGATGGGCGCTGCGCTCGCTGTCAAACTTCCGCACGTCGTTCGTGATGTTGGCGGCGGATACGCTCGGGAAAGTTCTTGGTCTCGCGGATGTAGGTTGCAGGAGCGCTCTGCGCGAGGAATGGTGTAAACCACGCCCTGTGCGCCTTTCTTTGTGTAGACGATCTTTCGGCCTTCGGCGCAACTGCCTCCTGAGTGGATGTGCTGGGCTGTCAGGGACGCCAGAATACCTTCCCTTTGCTGCGGACCCGTGCGGGAGCGTCTCGCTGGTCTGCACGACAGGTAACGCTGACGCTTGCGCGAACTCGAATGTGGGCTGTCTTTCTTCTTTGGCACTGCCGCTGTCCGCGATACGCTGGCGTCGGGCGATGCGCTCAATAAAGCTACTGGAGTAGCCATTTTTCTCGGTGTCTTCAATTATGGTCTTCTTCTCCTTCTTTTATCGCGGTTTCGCGACGAGCAGATAGTCGTTGCCCTACGAAGGAGGGTCGAAACTACCGGAGGCCTTGCTGACTCGTTGGATGGTTGTGAGTCAAAATCGAGGTAGCGTCCGGTGTGTGTTGGTTTTCGGTACACCGTAAACGTCAGATCTTGTCCTCGTCGGTTCACCTGCACATCAAGGAACGGCAAGGTGCCATTCGTCTCATGTTCCACGGTAAATTGAATGGCCGGCTCGATAGAGCTGCTGCTCTATCGAGCCTGCTGGCCGCTGGCCTTAGCAACGCGACGCTAGTTTCTCGTGACAATTATTCTGCTTTTTTGCACCGTGTTTTACGTGCCCGAGGTTACGCCACGAAATCTTAATGGTATCGGCTTGCGTTTGCAGCAGTTTTTGCGCGACAACGTGAGAATCCAGCGACGCTATCGCCAACGAAAATTTCGAAGCGGGCGCGAGGCTTAGCACTGCTGAGAGTCACCTCAGTGGGATCCATGACGGAAGACGATGGCTGTGTTCCAAATCTAACCCAAATGGATCCGAGTTACTCCGGCGGGTCATGTCACATGACAACACAGATCGAAAAACGCTGGACGCGGGTAGGTTTTAGAACGCCAAGGTACAAAACCCTTACCCTGGAGTAGGATCGAGTAAATTTTGGAACACGGCAAAAGAGAGCGGGGCGCGGTGGTGGTGTCGATGACTTGGGAGGGTGCCGATTTGTCAAAACCCGAAAAGTATAATTATTCTTGCTTTCTATTCATCCAACAAAATAAAGGCACACATTTCGTGCGCAAAGCCCACAAAACTAAGTAAATCACTAAATATTTATTATTTGCAGGAACTATAAGTGCTTCATTATTTATAATTTTGGCGAGAGAAAGGTTGGTTTCGTTTTCGCCGCTTTCCCTCAATCGAAGGCGCTGGAAGACGGTATGTTAGACAGTATCTTGGACAGAAAATGAATTGGGAAGACGGTACATTGGACATGACTTTCTTTCTTTACTAAACAGCTATTTCGTTGACAAAAACGTATTCTAACTTATTTAAACGTCCTGAATGAATTAAATAAATATTGTAGTAGTTTAAGACACGTTTACTGGAGGAAGAAAAAGCAACGTTGCTAGCGAACTACTTTCTCGACGGCGGAGGCACTTCAGATGGGCGCAATGCGCTTGTGGGTGGAGCTAAAAGATTGTTCTTAGGTTGCATCCGACTATAGGTACCTACAAGTACCTTGACATGTTTGACGAGGGATGGATGAGCGATAGCCCCGCGTTTTATTATAGGGTGATAGCTGGTGCCACCTACTGGTTGTAGCAAATATAAGTGGCTTCCGTGGAAAAGGTTCCCAAAAGGGGGGACCCACCAACGCGCGCTATCGGATTCTCGCGACGCAGCGCGGCACACATTTGAGCAGACAATTTGTTTGTTGCTCGTGGTACAGATAATGTGTGAGGTAAACTAAATTCACCCTTGTTTAGAAAATTTCTGAATGCTTGGCTGCCTGAAATCAAGAGAAGCCTCGTTGAAATTATCTTCCAAGTTCGAATGAGGACGACGGAGTTCAATCCTAGAAACGATAAAAAAAATTGAGCAGTGAAATGTGGGGCAGTACACCGGCAGCATGGTTGGCCAGCATGTAAGAACTGTATATAACACCATCATAGATTGAAAAAAAAAACCTGTAGTTTGGCTCCAGTGAAAAAAGACGTATTAGTAAATAGACCAATTGCTAAATTACCTAAGCATCAAGGATGATGCAGGGATTGGTGTTCCACGCGCCGCACAAGCAGGTCTTAGTAGTAGTAACTTTTCTAAAACAAATGCCTAAAACAAATTGCACCTCGCACGCGCGCTCGTCAATGATTTATTTTGGTTATTTACTTCCAATCTTTTATACGGGAAAAGCGTGCCTGTGTGGAGCCTGGAACACCAATCCCTGCATTCTTTTTGATTCTTGGGTAATTTAGCAATAGGTATAATACCCAAGTATCGAGGAGAACTCTTGAAGTGTGATTCTATGATCCGCGCACGCTGACCTTCTTCTTATGAAAGATTCGAAGTAAATAATCATAATAAGGCTGTGACGAACGCGCGTGCAAGGAAAAATTTGATTGAGACTGCAGACACCAGCACGTGCCACGCGTGTAACTTCAAACTCCCGGGGAAAATGACGGCACCTTGCTTTGTATAACGTCACCCATGAAAAAATGATAGATTTAGCGGAAAATCGAAAATGGCCAAACGCTAAATTTAGCGGGGAATCGGACATCACTTGACATATACATTACTTCAATTTCCCGCTGAATTTAGCGGTGGTGGTTACGCCGGTGGCGACGCCGCGAAGCGTGGAAACGGGAGCCTAACTTCACACTGGAAGCGGATCCGCGTTCGCGAAGCGGTTGCGAACGCGGTTGTATAAGCGATTCAGTACAATTGCACGCGCATTTGATGTCATCAAATGCGCGTGCAATTGTACTGAATCCTTATACAACCGCGTTCGCAACCGCTTTGCGAACGCGGATCCGCTTCCAGTGTGAATGAGCCCTAAGAGCTGCGCTCTAAGAATAAAATATACCGGAGCACACATGACTTTGCTGGCAAGCTTGCTCTCGCAGTGGATTACCGCGCGAGACTTAGCGTGAATATGACTGTCTTCGGGAAGGCCGAGAAGTTGATGAATGTCGAAAAGAGTTCTATGTTGAGTCCGGCTTTTCGGGAATGAACGAATTCCGCGTAGCCAAGCATTCAAGCTTGTCCTCTCCTAAACCCAACGCGTCGGAAACCGCCACCGACTCCGAAGTAAATCTATAGATTTATCCCGAAGTCGGTGGCGGTGGTTGCCAATGTTTTGTAGCCAAGAGTGACCGTGTAACGCCAAAAATGCAGTGCAGCTTAATGAAACAATAATTAACTCTTGTTTCATTTGAACTGCTCTATATTTTCGCCCCTACTGGGTCGTTTTTGAACACAAATATTTATTTATAAGAACCGTGAGCGCTGTCCGTTTTAATGTACTTGCACAAGCTAATTGACAAACTTCCCAAAAAGTAGACAAAAGTTAAACTGCCGACAATAACATAGAAACGGAAGAAACGGCACTCTAGGAAAGGATCGGATAAGCCTGGATCGGACATAACTGAAGCCCCAACCAAAGCACCTCTAGTGGCAAACAGATAATTTTATTCGGTAGGTTCATTTTAGCCGCTGAACTCAGATTACGTTCAATCGAGTTTTGCGCCGCAGGAAATGCTTGCGGAATTTATAAGAACCTTAATTCAAGTCGAAATCGAAGAGCGAATATTCGAGCCTCCAATGAGGATCGTCCGCTAATGCACAGGTCACTGTCGTCTTACAGTAGCCTAATATTTGGTAGTGGGCTCACCGCGTCTGTTTGCTGAGGCGGCTTATGTCTAAATAGAGATGGCGCTCCGGTCCACTAGTTCTTAAAGCCCCTTTACCCTGAAAAAAGTGGCGCCATTCATTGTTGCGGAAATGCTCGATTCACGTGCCGCGCGCCACTTCTGGGAAGAACATGGAGTCTGAAATCTAGCTCAGTGCTGTGCTGTACCGCCATGATCTTCCCAAGATCTGCACGTTGCACATGCCTCGTGCATCGACGCACCTTGCGCTACTTTTGAAAACATGAAGGGGCTTTATTAGTTCTTTCCGAATATTTCCCGCGCGCTTTGCTATCGCGTGCGTATCAGCACGTGTGGTTGGTAGGTGTTCTCTTCGTCAGACAGCTGGGGAGATTTGGAAGAATCATAGGAACTGCATTTGCCGAAAACACTGATCAGTGGCCGAAAGTATTGGTTTCGCACGCTGAATGCGTACATCTTCACCTATGATAGCGTGCACATAATCAATAATTACGTGTTGTGGTTCCAAATGTAATTCGCAAAAAAACAGAGGTCTCATCCAACGTTTTGTCTGCTCGATGCAAGTTTTAATGACAAGGTTTTCGCCTCTTCTCGTTTTCGGGTACACCGAACAAAGATACCTTTAGCGCGACTTTGTGGCAAGCCAATCCTGTTCTACAGGCAGGCGCGAAACAGTAGTTCCGCCGGCGATTATGAATTCTTGCATTTCAGTCGGAGTGAAAAACCGCAAGAAAACAGTAATCACAGTGACCTTATGGCAAAGGCACGCAGACAAGCACAGGCAAACTGCAGTCACTCAGTCAGCGCCAACACCGAAGCCGAACAGAAGCAAACGCAGCCGGGCGTTTAGGCTTCCATTCTTTTCAACTCTTCTCTCACTTGCTGCCGGGTGCAGCAGGGATACAGAAAGCCAGAGCCGTTTATTGGTAGGGTTTGGATAATGGGCGGAGAAAAGGGCGCCGCCAGCGCCGAAAACTCCCCTCGCAGTTAGAGCGTAAACTAAAGCTACGGCACAGCGTCGACCCATCAGGAGACCGCGACGTCACGATATTGCAAACGACATTTAAAGCGTTAAATAGAAGCGCTCAATCTTGGCCAATCTACTCCATCTCACAAATGTCTGTAGTAAAGACAAAGGCACAGGCGCGTTAGCCTAGCTCAGCGAAATGCTTTTGTTTGTACGAGAACTCGTGCATAGGAGGCACTTTCCAAAGCAACGCGCTCGTGCCCATGCCTTTGTCTTCACTGCTGATGTTTTTGCAGATGAAGTATCGGCGACAGTTTGCTCTGGACCGGCTTGCTAGAACAGCGTCTGATACCCCTGTCAGACGGGCTAGTTTAGTGTCACTACAAGCGAGTGCACTTCGCCTTTAGTGTCATTTCTGTAGTGTGCCACACGGCTCCTTCCTGAGGAACACACTTGGCTCAAAGTGAGTTTGACGAACTCACTTCACTCGATCATGCGCGTGGCATCAACAGGAGTGTTTCAACAGTAAAACATACCAACACAGAAACCAAAAACGTGACGTAAGTTTTATTTTACAAAGAAAAATAAATTCGTGAAAGAGACGACATGTAGAAGAGTGGCATTGGAAAGAAATAGTGGGGTGGACTTGGAGTTTAAGCTGATTTGCATCAAGATTAGCGCAGCGGTGAATTGATAAAAGACGACGACAAAGTCAGTCATTCATGGCTATCTTGGTTAGCAGAGAATGATACAGCCTACTTTTGTTTCAGCATGTAACTATTCGAGACAACACTATAATTATGATATGATTAGGCAGTGTCAGGGCCACGGTGGTCAGGGCCTCCTCGTAGACTTCCGTGGAACGAAGCGGAACGCCAAAGTTGGATAAGCTTCGTTCTTTATCTTGGCTTGCGATGCTTGATCAGAATCATCCAATTGGCCTAAAAATCGTGCATTATTATAACATTGTTTTAGAGCACAGCTCCTAGGCACCCGTTTCTGATTTGAGCGGCGTCGGCGTAACCGCGCATTGCAATAAGGGCTGTTACCCAAAATGACGTCACACGTGACGTCACGTGTCGTCACGTATGACATCACGAGGGTAAAATTTTCCCGCTAAATTTTGAGGGTAAAAGTTTTTGCTACGTTTGGCGGAAAATGTTTCCGCTAAATTTAGAGGAAAAATTTTACCCGTGTGATGTCACGTGACGTCACACTTAAAATTTCAGATGACGTGTCATGTGACGTCACACGTCAATTCAGCTGGAAAATTTCCAGACGAAATTTAGCGGGAAATTCAGCGAAATTTTTACGCTAAGTGGGATGGGAACAGGAGAGGAGGATGGGAGGGTACGGCGGGGGAGCAGCTGGCATCCCCTCCCCTTCGTACCCTCCCCCTCCTCCTCAAGAGCTGCGCTCCAATGCGGCATTACAGAGAATTGTAAAAGTCTAATTTTTTTTAACGTGTCTTTATTAAGGGGTATCGGTGGCCGAGTGGGCTAGCGCCCACCAGATCAGAGTACGTAGAGAGAAAGCTCGCGCTGGAGAACCCAGTCATCCTGAGCTCAATCCCCAGCCTTGCCCGAAGAACACACTTCTAATGAAGTGAGTTCGGGGAGCACACTACGCTCGCTCCGGTAGACCAAGTGTGTAATCTCGATAGCAGTGTTCAAAGAGTAAAAATAATAGAAGAAATTAACGCTGCGTAAAATTAGTATTGTTTTGATAGGCACTTGTTTTCTTTTTTTGATAGGCACTTGTTTTCTGTTGGCTGAAAAGTGGTGCATTGCAGATAAACAAGCGGCTAATCTAGTTTCCAGCTTTGGCCCCTTCATGACGGCCAGCGACTGCCAGGAGGCACCTGCAAGACTTCACCAGGAATCTGAAGGTGGCAGGAGAGACGCGAAAGGCTTGTTTGAAATGGAACGCGCCCAAATGGGGCAAGGTGTCTTCGAACCACCGTTCGTTCCTGTGGAAACTCCACCGTTCTCGACTGATCACGGGTAGGTTGTCGGTCATGAGAGCGGCTATGGTGAAGGCATTGGCCTGCAGCTGCTGATCGATGTCACTTGAAATTCTTGCCTGTGCGTCGGCATCGAGGTCCAGCTGCCTCTCATCTGAAAGGCATTGGGCTTTCACGGAGAAAAGTGCTCCAACCACGCGCATCTACTGTCCAACATCGCGGACATCGTCCTCCAGCTCGTCCTCCACACACTCCATGATGTTTCGTTGTTGCGAGTGGCGAGTGAACTCGCGCACACCAGCTCGGAGCAAGAGGAGCGAAAGCTCGCGCTGCAGAACCCAGGAATCCTGGGTTCAATCCCTACTTCTGCTCGTTTCGATCCATACTCCGTTTCACCCTATGTTGTACCGCAGACAAGGCTAGAAGCGCGAGCTCATAGCGCTGGGAGCTACTCTTAACGCACGAGAGCTAGTGCCGCCGAGATGTGCCCTAGAGCAAGGAGCTCGCGCTTGTAGCCTTTCCTGCGGTACATCATAAGGTGAAACAGAGTATAGATGATCATTGTAACGGCGTGCGCACGTGTATCACTGGCTTGTAATAGCTGATCGTAATGATCAATAGTGATTTAAATTTGGATTAAAGCTCGTGACTTTGCGCGACAAAGTGTGGTAACGTGTTTCTAATAAGACGACGAAGTTATTTATGAAAAAATGCGCATGCAATGTAATATTTTTCGCGCCCGGTACTTACCCATCGTTATTGCCATCATTTTGGAGTGACACTAAGTTTTCCCGTGTAGCACCAACACACTTGGAGTGTGTTTCCACGGGTTAGAAGGGCACTCGCTTGTAGTGTCACTAAACTAGCCCGTCTGACAGGGGTATAAGCTGAGACTGGATGAAAGAAAACAGTGCAAAGGGTGGGGCGGGCGAGCGTCTTGAGACGCGGAGTCCCGCTCGGCTCGTGCGCTGACTTTGGCAGTGCTTTCTTTTTCCATCTCAGCTAAGACGCTGTGTCCAGCAAATCGGCCCTGGTCATGGTGGCAGAAATACGTTTAGGTGATGACTCTCTGTCTCACGCGGCGACCACATTATGTTCGGCGCGCGAGCGCGCTTCACGCGCACGTGGATAGATGGCGCCAAAGTTTAGAGGAGCTTGTGAAGGCTTGTATAGAGGGCTTGTGAAGGAAATTATGCATTCTTTACTCGGTCCCTGTGTACTATGTACTGAAATGATGGATTTATGTTGGCGCACTGGCACTGATTGCCTTTTCCCCCGTGCGGTTCCTGTTTTTTTTTTAAACGAGAACATTCCGATGATGACTTAACGTGACAAAAATACTCGTATAAATATAAAACTTCCCGGCATAATCTACTGGGCCTTCAATAATTTAGAGTAATTTAGAGTAAACAGCTGGGTCGTGCTCGCATGTTTTGTCAAACAGCATGTTTGGTAACAGTTCCGTAAATTGTTTACACAATTGCGTGGCTTTATAGGAGGTCGGGTGATTTTTTCCACCCTGCTCCTGCCTTCTTATTGAAAAAAATAAATTCTAATAATGTTGCATAGTGGGGCCAAAATAATTCTTTACATGCGCATAAAGGTTATAGCATTACAAATGGTTTATACATACAATGTAAACTTGTACTGTGGAACATACAAACCTTGTGAGCAGAAAAAAATTATATTTATGATGACATAGTGACTGAAATGATGACACAGTATAATGATATACTGACGGACATGATGACACAGTGACTGAAAGTCAATCAATAGTAGCGTTATAAGACATCATTCACTTTTCATCTCTAAAAAATACCTGACACATATTTCCCCTTTAAAATGTAGCACAAAAGCTGAATTCACTGCACATTACCAAAGAACGCAATCTCCTACATCCTGTGTTTCTCGCCCATGCTCTTAATCTAAGACGAACGCTGCTTTATGATTTCGTCTTTTCTTGAGCTTGTTTATTCATACTCATGGCAATATGCTGACAGTGTTGTCGCATTCGCATGCTGAAGTAGTAGTGGAGCAACAGGACAACTGTTTCTTCTTTGTCTTCTGAGCATGGAAACGATATTGTGCATGTGTCAAGAAAACTGTCGGTTGTCTCCCAGTAGACGGTCTGGTGGCTTTTATTTTCCACGAAGAACTGTTCCGCTTTCTTCAGTAGCTGGAAAACGCTCTTCTTGGGGCGTATAAAAACTTATCTATTCTTCACGTCTTTCAGTGCTGCTTCAGCAGAAGTGTTTTTGTCGATGCTGAAAGCGGATCGGCATGCAGGGCAGCGTGTAGCTTTTTTTCATTTTCACACTCAAAAACCCAGTTTCACAATATAGTATGCAGTCCACAGCCTTGGTTTCTTCAGCCTTTTATGTCAGGACATCTTCGTATTCCCAGTCTTCGACAGAAATTAGACTGTGAAGCTTGGTCTTCACTTGGTCAATGAGATGAGGAGACTAGGTAGTAACTTGCGATCGGCCCTCAGGATTGCACAACGCCTCTGCGCCAGGCAAGCGTCAGTCGATGGAGCTTTCAACAAGGACACTCGCTCTGCACAGTTCCGGTACCCCGAATTGCAGTTGGGAACGAAGCACGTCTTTCCCATCCTTATAGCATAACTTCTTCTTTCGGTTAAGGCTCACCTTCGTGCACGATGGTGGCCTCTCTGATCGACACAGCACTCAAAGCAAAACATGAGTCCAGCCACTGCGCCGCACTACCACCACACCGCGAAAAAGACGAGCAAGCTACGCACCCGAAACCATGGCCGCCAGGGAAGACTTCATACCCACGGTGCTCACACCTCAGCGCCCCTCCGCGGCGGCGCGGAAGTAACTATACTTCTGTTTCGCCTTATGTTGTACCGCAGCGAAGGCTAGAAGCGTGAGCTCAAAGCGTTGGCAGCCGCTCTTAAGTCACGAGAGATCGTGCCGCCGAGATGTGCCCCAGAGCAAGGAGCTCGCACTTGAAGCCTTTCCTGCGGTACATCATAAGGTGAAACAGAGTATGCTCCTGGTTCAATACTAGCTCCGAACACGATCTGGTCGCTCGCTCCAAGCGGGAACAGCGGCCAGAGTCACCACCTAAATGTATTTCTTCCACCGTGGCCCTGGTTTAGAGCGCACGTTCGTTCAATCTACACGTGAATATTGGCGGGACGAGAACCTCACATGCGCAATGTTTTCAGTCACTCTAGCGACGCTCAGACGGCTTAAATTAGTCGTGTCACACATTTAGAGCACACCACCATCGCTAGGGTCTGTTTCACGGCCTGTGGTTGGCCCCGAGATGCTCGCTTATTCAAACCAATGTATGGCAAAACTCTCTCAATAATCGGCTCTGACAGAAACCTTCAGGATCTGTGGATGAATAGAAAGATGGCAGCTTTTAATACGAATAGCATTCGTTGGCTACTTCACGCACTTTTCGTCTATGTATCTATCTATCTGGCTATCTAACCTCTTACGCCGCGGGTCGATAAATAAATAAAAAAGACCGGCGCCGGCTGGGATTCGAACCGTTGACCCTTTGATCAGCAGGCAGACGCGCTAACCACGGAGCTATGAAGGCAGTCATTCAACGCACTCTAAACGGTTGTTTATATCTTTACCATAGGACGCGCTTACAGCGCTGTACTGCTACCGGTGCGCGCGCGTTCCATGCACGAGGGCTCTTTCCGCTCTCGTGAGGCTGAGCACGGCCGCTAGCTCACCCACTCCCGCGCTCGGGAGAGGGTGATGTAGCGGCCGTGCTCCAGCCCAACGAGAGCGAATGGCCCCGTGCATGAGCACTGCGCGCACCGGCAGCTGTGACAGCGCTGTAAGCGCGTCCTATGGTAGAGATATAAACAACCGTTTGGCTCACTTTCCGAGTGAGCCAATTCGCATACGGTGCAGAGTGCGAGGCGTGAGCGCACGTGCGTGATACGGTGTTATCGCTTCGTGTGTTAATATAGTGTTATCGCTTGGTGGGTTAAAAATATAATGAATCTACTTTTCTCGACGTTTGACCGCCAACTTTTATTAAAGCGAAAAAGAAGTCGGACGAAAATCACAATTTTGTATAATTGGGAACTGCCTTATTTTACTCTCTAGTGGCATTGTTTTTACCTTGGGAGTTATTGGTGACGTGCACGATCGAAAGTGTTGCTGTAGTCGGCTTACCACAATTGGCCGATTGCCTATAATGACGTCAGCAGAGGTTTTCCCATCGACAGATTTAAGAGTAATTTATGAACTTCAATGTCGACGGTGTTGGCAGTGTTGGTATCAAAGCGCAATGATTTGAAGCTTCCACCATGGTAATTACAGTGTACTAGACTACTTGGGTAGTGATGGGACCGGAGGGGCTCGCCTGAAGCGCGCGGTATTGATCACGAACGGTGTCGACACCGGCGCGTTATCCAGAAGGTGTGCGCACGCGCGGCTGCACGCGCGAAAATATGAATCTTTTGTGCCGCTTTGGTGGAGTGCACCTAGGATTTCTGATACAGCTACGACTTGCCAGCGGTCGTACCGCGGCATCAATTACGCTGCGGCACGATCGTTAGCAACATGATACTTCAATCTATTGGACGGTACAAGCTACATCGCCCTCCCTTTACATAAAAACAATTGCGACTTTAAAGAAGCGGATTGCAAGTTGTTTCAACGTAGAATCAGCTGCGACTTTCGGTTTGTCGGATGGTGAGCATTTTAAATGAAATGCTCATTTCCTTAGTCGCAAAGGCCGAACATTAGATATTTGAAAGAAATATATAAAACTCGCAAGCAGTTTCTTTTTTTCTATCTTATTTTATAATAGAACGAAACGGCACAAACTAAAACCCGATATTGTTTTAGTATGTTTTTAATACCCCAGGTCAACTTCTCTGTCTTCCTTTCTGCCCGTCTTCCTTTTCTTGACCTTAATCAGCTCGCTTCACTTGTCACTCATCATTGTATTCATTTATGCAACGAACCACCCAAGCGACTGTCGCAAAGGGGTGAGAATCTTTTATTTCTTCATGGCTGCCACGACCATCCGAGGACCACCCGACGTTCACTTGTAAGAAATGGCTTATAAGCCATGACAATTTTTATCACGCGTTTTAACATTGAACTTAAGTCCAAAAACTGAGACAACGTGGGCTGAACATGTAATGCTTTGTAAGATTCAATGAAGAAAACAAGCAACTATTTCGCATCATTTAGACCAGGAAACAACAGCACACGTAATTGAGGCAAGGTAAAAGTTGTAATAGTTTACAGCACGGCATGGAAATACATGGTTACAATTTGCAGCACATACATGGCCCTGAAGGTATACTTGGCATATACCACATCAGGTAAGTTGTCGAAACAAATGAAGACCGTCCTTTCGATGCTGATCTTGTTAGACTCCGGCTCAAGAGCAGTCTCCAAATAAGCAACACCGTCGAAGTTGCTGAACTTGTGAACAGCCGAGTGGAGAGTCGGCATAGTCAGGGAGCCTAGTGCGTCGCGATCGATTCCTTGTGAGATCACGGCAGGAACTTCGCTGTTCACCACTGGTGACAACGGGTCAGTTTCCCGAGCGAGCCCTGAACGCTTTGCATCGATGGGCTCTGGTGAACTTGCCTTCCGCTTCCTCTCCTCTCGTCCTGCGGGAAGGTCACCACTCAGGTCCTGGGGTACACTTGGCAGCAGAGTTGGTACCGCGTCTGGCGTAAGCGCTGGGTGTCCACGAGAAATCCTCAGTTCCTTTCCGCCGATGATGTGGACGTAGTGTCGAAGGATGAAGCGGGGCTCGAAGTGCAGCTCGCAGACAGCGCTTGTTTCTTCAAGACGCTTGTCCGATCGCTGCCGATTATTCTCCCAAAGATCTCTTCTGGCTCTGTCCTTTGTAACGCCGAAAAGGGACGCCGTTTTCACTCCATTCACTCGGATGAGGCCCGTTTTGCAACCAGGTGCAGAGCAAGAGTTCTGTCACTGTTGCGCCGGTGGCATTTCAGCACTACCCTTACGCGTTCACCATCCGCATAATCAAAACACAAGATTCAAAGCATATTACGATCGAACACACGCAACTATGAAATCGTGGTCCCCACACGCGCACCGCTCCAAGTAAAATACACATGGAACTACTCTGTTTCACCTTGTATTGTACCGCAGGAAAGGCTACAAGCGCAAGCCCCTTGCTCTAGGGCACATTTCGGCGGCACAAGCTCGCGTGCACCAAGGGCAGGTGCAAACGCTATGAGCTCGCGCTTCTAGCCTTCGCTGCGGAACAACATAAGGTGAAACAGGGTGTATAAAACTCGTGGCACCGACACGTGCACCGCTCAAAGTTTAAAAGAAGACGGGTTGCGCGATTTTTTCCGGATAACTCGACTACAGCGCCGCCACGAACTGTCAATACACGCGCCCTCACGAGCTCCCGTTGCCAGAGCCGCTCCGGTCCCAACACTACCCAAGTATTCTAGTACACTGTAATGGTAATTACAAATATCATCGAACTTGTTCGCAAGGTAATGACGTCATGAGAGGGAACCATAGGAGGACGTCACCAAAACATCTCGCCACTAATTTTCATTTCGCAAATTTCTTCTTGAAAAATTCATTAGCAAAACAATATTACCTTGAAAATTGAATTACTGCTGTTTGCACAGCATAAGCATCTGTGCAGTGCTGTACTTTGGCGCGTGATTCCCAAAAGAAAAAAACAAAAAACTGCCACGTTCGTTTATACCAAATATCGCCGTCTGTGCCGCGCAGGCAATTCCAAATCTACCTCTCTTTTGTTTAAGGTAAATTGTTGTCTCAGCATATGTTTGCCCTAACTTCAGTCTCTAAGCATTCTACATTCGTCTTCCTTCTGTGGGTGCTACCATTCTCTAGGAAATTGAACCATCGACGACAAGGTCATCCTCGGCTTGATTTTTTCTACGTTTCCCTCAGAATTCTTGGTACAAGCAAGTCTCCTCATTTATCACTGGACACCGTAAAAGCTCCCTAAATGGGTAAGCGTATTTTTCCCTCTCATTAAAGTTATGCACTCCCATAATATTCACTAATTTAACATACTCAGGAGCTCAGTGTTCAAAGGAAGTATAGCGGTGGATTTTGAAACCACCAAAATAATATAGGTATCAAGGAGCGCATAATGTCCTACAAAATGCGACACTCTACCGGTAGAGAACGTTCTGGTGAATTAGGATGTTTCATACCCTCGTGGTTCAGGGCCCCACGGTAGATGTGAGTTAAACATACGGTCGGTAAAGGAAATAAAAAAAAATATTTCTGAGAGATAAGAAAATAAAGAACGATCAAGATTTCCGTATTAAAAAATAAATGTTTATTTTGGGGGTTGAAATTTTGTAGAAAAATGTTGTGCACAGTAATGGAAGGAGTATAGCCATATCACAAAATGAGTGAAGAAAGAAGAGTACTAACAAACTAATATGCAAATGCACAGAGCGGTTATCAATAATCTTACATATTTGTTTTAAAGTGACGATTTGATGCTCGGTCTTTGTGGTTGATTTTATAGCCCAGGTCAGTCAGGTCAGTCTGCGTCTTAAAATACTTTGTTATGGGTTATTATTCTGTCAATGATCGAAGTCTCTGCAACGTTTTGGGATAACAACCGAATCATTTACCTATAACTTCATCGGCACTGTTGTGGCTGCTCGGGTCGCTGCCTAGAGTCCCATGCCTATGTTGAGTCAATGCCGTGGTCTCGCTTTTTTTCTTAGGTGGTCGCCGAGCCTTCCCCGTTTTCTTCAGGGCTTCTTTTCAGTCGTTTCGTGGCACCATCACGAAGCTGCGCTCCTCTTCGGAACGTCGCAGAAATCTGGGCTCCGCTGTTTCCAACGAAGTTCCACCGTATCGCGCCCCCTTTTACGTTTCTTTTTTTTGTTTTAGCGTGGTTGTGATACACGACAATAACGCTCTTCTTTAGAAGTTTGTCGCAGTAGCGTTCTCACTCACCACGTTGCGCGGTCAAAACATACAAAGTCCACCTCGTCCGTTCACCCGGTACTATGTCCGAACCATACAAACTAATGCACGTTAGAACCATTCCAGTAGTATTAGGCTGAGCAGAGTATTGTTTTTATTTCAGGAAATAATACTAAGCTGAAAACTTCAATCAATATTTTCTGCCATCGGCTTTACTGCAAAGTAGCCAGTTCCTATTCAAATCCACTCATATTTTCAGTCTTACCTCATAATTTTCCCTTTCTAGCTTTTGAAAAAAGAGGTTTTCAAAAGAAACCGCTACTAAGCAACAGATTCATCATTTAGTCAACTCGTCTCAACCAAAATCAAACAAAGCTAATCGACCCAGTGCATTCGGATTCACCCTCGTGCTCTTCCTGGACCTCGTGACTGTCGCATTCCGCGTGTGTACGTGTCAAAACTAGGATTATCACAAACCACGTGCACAAAAAGTATTCAAAGAGTATGTATGCTTCAACAGTTCAAAATTATATCTAAACTCCTTATTAACTTCAGGCAGTTTGACACTTTTGAGTGAAAATTAATACCCCATTTTTTTTTCATTGGTAGACTTCTAGAAACCGGCTTTGTGAGGGACGTGCAAAAAGTAAAGCTCTTGGCAAAAGAAAGAAAAGAAGTTAATATTGAAACGACCATCTTCTCTAACGCTACTGGTATTTTCGGCGCCTCTAAAACCCATGTCTGGGCCTGCGCACATGTTAGTCCCACGTGAACTGTTTTGTCATCTTAGTGTTGTCGAAATAAGAAACTGATCGTTTTTTTTTATTTGCCGTGTCTTCAGAGCTTTGATGAGCTTGTTCAATTTTGTATTTTGTCTGAGACTCCTCTTTGCTTTTCTTTTTCCTTTGAGCCCTTACTCTTCCTGGTACGTATGTACCCTTCACTGCGATCGCTAGCTATACCTTCTACACTCACCAGTGCAAATCGGCACTAGTTCTCATTGCCCTCAAAGTGGTTTTCGACTTTTGTGGCTGCCATTTCTTTGAAGCCGCCAAGGTTTTCTTTTGTGAGGGCACAGCGTTACATCCTAGGTTTTAACAAGTCTATTTGCTGTCTGGCAATCAACAGATCTTCCATTTCGCGGGAATGATCTTGAGACACCGCCGTCCACTTCGTGCATGCCCCTAGGCACAATACCGTCACCAGCGGTTGTCTTAACATTTAGAACCACGCCTATGGCTTCCCTTGTCTAATTTGCCACTACCAATTTTGTTTGATCAAGTGGAAGCACATAAAAGCCTCGCGAGCACCTTTATTGTTTTTATCTCGAAATGAATCTTATACTCTCGTTTGCTCGATTTTCTCCTCCCGTGGGCGTTTCTGTAAATCGAGACTGCTCCTATCTGGAATGAAGAAATTCGTAAGTTTTAGCAAGTTTCAACATGTATTTTAAAGTATAGTAATGAAAAGGAATATCTGGTTAAGTTAACCAAAGAAATGAGCGATCTCGAGTTACAATACCGCCAACCTGAGGAACAAATCGAGATGATAAAGAAGAGGTGACGCATGGCGTTATAAGAGCAGAGAAGGTGCTCGCGAGACATTTACGGGCCTGCACTTGGTCACACCAAAAAAGTCAATGACAAAATAGGAAAGGGAAAGCAATAGGCGTGCTTCTAAATGTTAAGACAATCGTGGGTGAAGGTATTGTGCTTATGGATATGAACAGAGTAAACGACAGTAGCTCAAGATATTCCCGGTACGTTTAAGGTCTATTTGTGGATAAATGTGGATAAACAGCAAAAAAATGTCGGGTTGAAGTCTAAGGGTGAAACGTTTGGCTCACACACTTCCGTGATTCCGACCAAGTGCTGCTGTAATGGCTTGAGAAGTTAATCGCTTACGGGTTGATATGAAAACGCTGTATTCATCCACTTACAGAAAAGCTTAAAGCCCCGCTGCCTTAACAACTCGTAAAGGGATAAATGTCGCGAGTCGTTGCAGTCAAACTTGGTCAGATTTACGCAAGTGTGTAGACCTCTATTAGCGCTGTGTCCTCTCAGCATAAAACGGCGAAAGCGTCAAGGACACATCTGGCACAAAAGTCGAATTCTGTTTGATGTCAATAGGGACAAGAGCAGATCCATTCAGATGAGACTACAGAGGTTAACTAGTGATAGTGGCAGAAGGTACCCATGCACCATAAAAAGTTAGAGCTCAAAGAGAAAAGGCAAATCTCAGACGGGGCCTGAAAAAGGAAGCAAAAAGGAAGGAGCTGATCTGAGCCCAGAAGACAGGTCAGAGGAAAGAGGAACATATCATGTCCCTTTTGTCGGTTCACTAAGATTACAGAACAGTTCACGTGCGATCGGCATGAACGTAGGCCCACACTTGGCGGGGAGTGCTGCCGGGTATTTCTGTAGTGCTAAAATATAGTCATGCAGCTAGTGTTTCTTCTTTCGTAACGTGAGATTTTTTCTTTTTTTTTTTGCAAGAGTTATATTTAGTAGTTTTCAAATTCGGAAAGTGGTATTATTTTTGGCTTATAAATCTCAATGAACCTGATATCAATGTGAATCTTATAAAAAATATTTAGAACTGTTGCAGAGCTGTCTTCAAAACGTGTTGCGCATTTCGTATGTGGAAATTAAAGTTTAGACCTGTAGAGGCGCCCAAATGATTTGAGTCATTTAGCTCCGCTTTCTTTGGATTGGGATCAAACTTGGGACGTAATCCGTTACTAGTAACGGATTACTTTTAATTCGTTACTTTACGAGCAATTTTTGAATTGTGACGTTAGATTTTTGCGGCAGTGATCTCTACTGTAGTTTGGTAACAAAATATTGGTAACAGGTTACTTTAAATGCTCGTTAATTAAAATGACAAAAAATGAAGCAACATAATCAGGCAATTCAGCAGCATAAAGATAGCGATTCCAACAAAATGAAAAATATGTCGAAGAAAAGAATAACAAAAGACAATTCTCTGGATGATCGGTCACTAGAACCATTAACACAAGATGCAAGGCATATAAAAATTTGGAAAAGAAATAATTACGAAGGCAACGTATGCAGCCCATTCATTGTTCAGTACTGCATGCAATTATGCTCCTTTCATAGATAAGCTTATAGCGCGCCGAGGCTTCATGGGCGAGACTGCAGCTTTGAGACGTTACGCTCGCGCTTGAAAGATCCGTTTCAAACGAGAGATTACGTAGCTAAGTTTTTATCCTCCGAATCTACTAGCTGAAGTAGACGCTGCTACTGAGCATGCCCACCGCTAGGTTTGTATGCAGAGTTCCAGGGATAATTTGCGGTCGACGTAATGTAGCGGGACGTGGGGCGTAGGTGCAGCTTTCGCTAACTGGTCAACCTATATGTTAGTGGGATGCACCTTCATCCTTTCCTTTAAATACAATATTTCATTTTTACAAGCACTACCGCAATGCGGGTGTATGCAAATGAAAATTAATGTATGAAAAATTTTTTAACATCAAAAGTTGTTTGTATTCTTTTCTTGCCAAGTGTACAAAAAAGTAACAAGAAAATATTTGTAACGTAACGAGTAAAGCAGTTCATTCCTCTTCAGCGAAAGAAATTTGTAGTATTGATAAATTATATTTGGGTGTCGGTAATTTGTAATCGTAATCAATTACGTTGATTTTAAAGGAACAGGCAAACGACTGGTTGGTGTCGGTTGACGGAATGATAAGTTAGTTGTTGGGTTCGTGTTTCTTCTGAAAACTTGAAGGAAAGTAAAGGATGGACGTTTCGGAAGCTAGATAAGCCAATTGGGAGTCGAACCCAAAATTATGTTCGGATTTGGATAGAAACGGGGTACTTTGCTGTAAAACCAGTGTGGAAAAATATGGGTTGATAGGTTTAGTAATGCTGCCGTATATGGAAAAAAATAGCCTTCGGAGTGTTATACTAATGAAATCGGTCTCACAGGTATTAGTTTGTATTGTTCTAACATGGTACTAGGTGAAGGGACGAGGTGGACTTAGCGTGTTGTGGCCGAACAAAGTGACGATTGAAACGTTTGTGCGACTAACTACTAAAGATGGGGTTTTACTATGTATTCATTGGACGTCAAATTTGACAGTGCAACTTAGGGCTAATGCTTAGGTACGATCCCGGTGCCACTGATGCATCGGGCACCATCGGGACACCGATGGTGCCCCGATGCCACTGAAAAAACCCGGCAACAAACCGAAGAAGGTTTGACGACCACCAAGAGAAGTGAAAGCGAGACCGCGGCATTAACTCGACGCTGATGTGGGACCTCCATCAGCCACCTGGACAACCACAATGATGCGAAAGATGTTACAAGTGACAGATTCGGTGTTGGCCCTAACTAGTTTCACCAACTCCCGTCAGAGGCACCAAAAGAGCAAAAAACCGAGAATTTCAATACGCAGACTAACCCGTCCGACCTGGACTTTACAATCAACGGCACATACCGAGCAAGATATCGTCACGTTGAAACAAATATAAGGCTATTGGTAACATTTGTACATTTGTATATCAGTTTCTTAGTGCTCCTGTTTCTACTATTTTTGTGTAATGTAGCTTGATTTCTTCCATCAACGTGTATCCTTTTCATTTTCCAACGGTTGAACATTGAAGCCTCTCACATTCAGGGAAAAGTCAAACACGTTGCCTCCCTCGAGCACTGCGCACGCACAGTGCAGCGCATCTAGCTTCAATGGATATGCATTGTTAGGGTTCCCTATGGGTTCTAACTTTCAAGATTTCCGCAGCGCTCCTTGCGAGCAAACAAAGATTAAGGCTCCGTCCCATGCTGTGAAAGTGGTTGATGGCGAAGCTGTGGTAGTACATGAAACGCCTGCCCACTACACTATAAACCCAAATTTATAACAACCGCCACCTGGTGGTGCTCCAGTCTTTGACGTCCCAGAGAAATTCCGGCTTATAAAAATAATGCAACAATGGTCACCTTAACACCGCTGCTTGAAATGTCATGAAACGTCTTAAAACTATTTCTCCAGGCGAAGATCGAAGAAACAGAATGCGAGGTCTGTTAAAATGTTTCGAGTATTCTTGTAAAACAACTTTCGGCAGTTTGATACTTTCGACCCATGTTACGGATAAAAAAAAACAGGACGCGGAATGGCCAAAAAAGCATGCTTTTCGTGCAAGGCTTGTCAAATTATGAGGGCGCTGGAGAAATGCAGCCTTCTGCGTTAAGTCCTTATTTCGAACACTTGTTGTTCGCCTTCCGCCCATTGAAAAGCATGCGGGAAGGACCATAGAACGCACCTGGTATCGCTGCGCCCAACGTTACTAGAACCACTCAGGTGGGAAACTGCCATAGAGACTGATCTGAAAAAGTGGCACCGATCCGTCCGCGAGAACCGAGCTAATGGCGATCCCAACGCCGCCACTTCTCCCGCAGCGGACAGTCCAGCAACTGCACGTGACTTCCATTTTCGTTGTAATCGGCCATTTTGGGGCCAGAACAGATACTGTGGAAGGGGCTTCGAGGTACCGCCCTCGACTCCCAAGCGGATGCGCCGCGGTTCTACTACCGTGGTTAATATGCGCCTAACTCAGGACGCGCTACCTGAAATCCCCGCTGAGGCAGGGTTGTATAAAAACAATATTAATTATACTGCAAAACCTTGCGAACTAAAGATTTTAGAAAACAACACGCGCTCCCATTTTGTACTAAACTCCAATAAAAGTTACTGCAAAAAGAGTTTTTTTCCGTTGAGTCTTTACGCAAAAAACATGCTTTCTAAAAGCTCAAGGCGACCACAGTTAAGACGAATGATACAGAGTGGCGCTGTTGTCGCATTTAGCCTCGGTCTCGGTGGACGCCAGCGGCCCAGGTTTCAACGGTGAGTTTCCCAACTGAGAGTTCTAGTAACGTTGGCTGCGCCACGGCGTTCTTCCGCAACATAAAGTTCGTCTGCGTTCCTCGCCGTCACCATGCCAACGAACGCCGAATGAATGGAAGCACGCACGCTACCGCCGCGTGAAGCCAGCAACAGCTGACGCCATTTTACGAACGCCGTCTGGAAGCCAAAGCCGGACGCGGTGTGTCAGGTCAACCGCCTCCGCCGGTGCGCCGCTAGCAAAGACGACGAAGCTGAGACACGCCGACGGCGATCGAGCAAGCAACAACACCGCGGGACGACTGCAACGGCGGCATTTATTGGGATCAAAGGCCGCTTTCGCCGATGCGCCGCTAGCAAAGATGACGAAGCTGAGGCACGCCAGCGGCGATTGGGCGAGAAACAGCACCACGGGACGACTGTAACGGCGGCATTTATTGGGATCAAGGGCGCGAAATAAGCAAGAACAATTTTTATTTGAATCATAACACGCAATATCCAAGTTGGGAACCACATACCTTTGCCTGGTCTTTCCTGTGAACATTTTACAGAGACAGGGGGTGCCGCATTCAGAAAACAGCTCTGTTTGCAAAATATGGGGGATCTGAAAAGGGCCGTTTAGACCACCACCAGAACCAATAACTGACGGAACGAGCACTTGACAAGCGGTTGGCGCATAAGTCGGCTTTAAGCATGCAGGCGGGCGACGGGCTCAGCACGGCGGATCACTCCATGTCACCGGGGCCGTCAGAATCATCGCCCTGTCTGCGTCGGGGCTCAAGATTTTGGCGGCCGCGGCAACGAACAACTGGAATCTATCAGTGTTTCCGCGCGCCTTCTCTCTCCTCCAAAACATGAACTTTGCAAGTTGACCAGTGAAATGGTGGCTCTCGGGCCGTCCAGATGGAAGGGAGTTTTGACGTGGGCCCAGGTGCCCACCACCGCATTTGTGTGCGCACCAGTGTTCGCGTCGACAAAGTGTAGCTTGTGGTTGACGGTGAGGTGCGTGAAGCGAGCGTCATCGTGCAAGCTTGCGACAGCCAGCCCAACAGTCAGTGATTATTCTTGTTCCAGGGCGGACCCACTCGGCTATGAGTCTTTGCAGGGTTTTAGCGTCACAGGTATCCACGGGAACAAGAAAGCAGCACCCGCTGCAACGCTCCAAACCGCCGAAAACCCACTTGCCAGACCCTAAATACCCGCGATGGTACTTTCGCGGGAGGCACTCACTTGATCGAATAACGTTTTAGTGAACGCCAACGTTTCACCGAATGACACTTTAGCGAATAGTCGGACGCCGCGAAGCGGCGTTTTCAGGTGGGCCAAATGGGTTCACATTTTTGTAATAAGCCGCCACAGTCGCCGACCGAATATACTCTAGTCTAGTTCTACCGTCACGCCTTCGCCACCAATCATGCCTCAATGCTTAAAGACGGCATTTACCACAACCTCCCGACAAAGGCTCGCCCAATCAGTTATTGTCTTAATTGCAATATCAGTCTCCCGCTCAATGACGGCGCACGGTAGGTTCTGGCACCGGAGGATGATTTTCATGAGTTGGAGAAGCGTCAGGTGCGATCCTTCGAAAAAGGAACCGCTCCGTACCCAGACCTGGCCCCGGCACTGAACTTTGACCGGCTTCCTCTTGTACACCGCACGAGTCATCCACACACCGCACCCGCACGTGTAGCCTTTCGCATATCTATCGCGGACTTGCAGCTTGTCATCGCAGCTTCGCACTCTGGACACACACGAAAACCCAGGAGCCAGGAGCAGGCCCATGCGCTGGAGCAAATTAATTGCTTCAAGATGATCTTTCATGGCGTCATGAAGATGGCACAAGTTGAACGCCATGGCACTGCGATGCTCGCCTCTGAAAGAATAAAGCGCCGAGGGGAACTGTGCGCTTCTTTGCGTTTATTATTTTTATTTGATCAGCCATTTTATACCTCGTGACACGATTTCAACAAACTCATTGGTTGAATGGTCAGACCACACCATCGCGTGACAAAACAAACGCCAAACGTATGTCCACAGACGGCATCGTCACAGAGAAGAGAGCAGTCGAACCCAACAACAAAATAAAGTAACAAAGTGAATAAAAAAAAAAGAAAAAGAGATAGTCGTTGGATTTTCGGACGGCGTCTTCATTGATGAGAAGAGGAGCGGCCGTTCTGCTCTGGCTGCTCAAAATGTTTGTTCTTTTATTTTTTTATTTTTGTTTAGAGGGTGCCACGAACCTTACTTGAAGCTGACAACGCGTTGGAACGGAGGAGGTAGAGAGTCTTGGCGTCCTAAATTCGACGTGGTAGAAAAGAAAAAAAAATAACGACCGTATGCCAAGACCGTTATACTTCGCACTCGGCGAGTCCTCACGATGCCACCGACGACCGTTAGGCCATTTATTTTGCTTTCTTTAGATTTTTTATCGCGGCGGCTACTTCACCGTGCTTCTGACTCTCCAGCGGAGATCCGGCATTTTCTAATAATTATTAATATTGTCGTTTGAAGCGCACTCTTCCTATGCTGCTTCGTTCATGATGCCATAAAAGTATTCTTTCTGTTTAGATTATAGGCGCGAAAAATCCACACTAAATAGGGCCCGTGTAGCAGCACCCAGATTTTGGCCTAGACTCTGAATTACTCAGGCCACACTAGTCCGGTGAATTTTCGCGCCTACAATCTAAAAATAAAGAATGGCATATGCACACATCACACGCTCACGCACCCAAAGTTGGTTCAAAAGTTCAGTGTCCCCAACGTGTTTTTGTAGCGCTTTCAAAACGATACACTGATACCCCCAAGTGTTCTCCGGCCCAGGATTTTGGTGACATTAAATGGTCTACGGTCCAGCACTTGCAGCGTTCTTCTCATGTCTTTTCGTTGGGTGCTGTATTTCACGCATGTGCACAAAAGATAGTAATAACAAAGCTAAATAATTGGGCTAATTATTTATTGGACTAATTGTATCCACAATCCAATCCGACCTTGAACTAAACTTTTTATTTTTTTTTATACGTGGCGCTAACTTTTCCCGCAGCAGCAAAGAAAGAGTGCCCTTAAAACAACGATAATAATAATTATTAAAAACTGCCGGACGTCCGCCGGAAAATCTGAGGCACGATGGAATAGTGGTCGGGATAAAAATCTAAATAAACAAAATAAATAGCCTAATGGTCGTCGGCGGCGGTCTTGCAGTACGGCATATATTGTGCATTCTTACTTTTATTTTCATTTAGACTACGTCGAATTCGACGCCAAGACTCGCTCCTTCGTTCCAATGCGTTGTTTGTTGAATTAACAAATCAGCTTCAAATAAGGGTCGTGGCATCATCTAGGTAAAAGAAACAAAAAAGAAAACAAACAAGGAACATTGGGAGAAACACCTCTCATCAAAGGACACGCCGCCCGAAAACGGCTTCCTTTTTATTTTTATTCACTTTGTTTCTTTATTTTGTTGGGTCCGACTGTTGTCTTGGGCCGATGCCGACCGTGGCATCGTATGTTATGATTCAAATAAACATTGTCCTTGCTTATTTCGCGCCTTTGATCCCAATAAATACCCCGTTGCAGTCGTCCCGCAGTGTTGTTGCTTGCTCGATTGCCGTCGGCGTGTCTAAGCTTCGTCGCCTTTGCTAGCGGCGCACCAGCGGAGCGGTTGGTCTGACATACCGCGTTCGGCTTTGGCTAGCAGACGGTGTTCATATAATGGTGTCAGCTGTTGCTGGCTTCACGCGGCGGTACCGTGCGTGCTTCCATTCATTCGGGGTTCGTTGCCATGGTGACGGCGAGAAACGCAGACGAACTTTATGTTGCGGAAGAACGCTGCGGCACAGCAATACCAGGTGCGTTCTAAGGTCCGTCCCGCATGCTTTTCAATGGGCGGAAGGCGAACAAAAAGAGTTCAAAATAAGGACTTAACGCAGAATGCTGCATTTCTCCAGCGCCTCATACATAATTTGACGAGCCTTGCACGAAAAGCATGTTTTAGACCGGAGTTTAAAGATAGTTTTTTTTTACAACAACATGGGGCTAAAGTATCAATGTGCCCTACTTTCCTCCTTCAAATTGTAATTTTGTACAGGCGGAGGCACTCGTTAAAACTTCAACTTTGTTGTCCGTGTAGCATTTATGCTTTCTTGCACTGCTGAAAATAAGCAAGCTCAACAGGCTTGCAAAACCGGTGAGACCGGAAGCAACTTGGGACGCAAGTGGCAGCTCAGGTTTTTAAATAGCAAAAATGTCTATATCAATTAATTCACAAAAAAAGTAAACGCACTCTACCAAAACCTTTTTTTATAAAGTAAAGTCTTCGCACTCTGCCGTATGCTCGCAGCCGCTATGCAATCGCAATATTTCAAGTGAGAAACGCATGCCGGGATCGCTACGTGCTTTGCATTGCTAGCGGGGCTAGTTACGTTCACTGCACACTTCCTACTCTGTCCTCTAGCCACGGCAGCTTATGTAACGCAATCTTTACCACGAAAGGCATCCGCCGAGATCAACGTTCTTATCATTTACGATCTAAAAAAAAGGTTTCCAAAAGGTTCCTGGAAGGTTGGAACAACCAAATTTTACACGCCCGATGTGGTGAGTAAAGTAGTGCCTTACTGCTTAGCCTCCTCGAGGGAGACGAATACTAGCGGCCCCTATTGGAATTGCGTTTTTAGGACGGTAAGTTAGCCCTCACGTTACTTTCGCCGATTTTCTTTGGATTCGCGCTCAGCAGACAAACGTTGGTACTTTTCGTTTTTAGAAGGCATATTTTTGCATACGCAAACACAATGAAAAAGATATTTTTGTATGAAATTATGGTGTAGATTAGTACAAAAAGACCAGGAACGGTGATGCTTGCATAAAGTTTTTAATTTTCAAGGCTTGGCGGCCCAGTTATTATTGTATTGGTAGAGCCATGTCTCGAGGGCATCTTCAAGTAGCGCGTCCCGAACCTTGGTGCGTCCTGAGCTCGGAGAATAATCACGTCTCGTTCACTTGGGAGACGGGGATTGGCAGCTCCTGAAACCCCTTCCGCTCTGTACCTTTCGCGCCAAAATGGCCGACTCAAAGGCGAAATAGAGCAGGAACTGCAGAGCGCTATAGGACGTGATACTCTGGCTACTCTGAGAAGGCACCAGCCTTCCCAGCGGTCCTTTAAACAAATACACGCAGCCTTGGAGTTCCCAGGGTGGTCGCTGCAGGGAGACATTGCGGCGATGCGATCGCGTTTACAGTGGTTCTCGAATATCGGTGCCACCGATCGGTGCCACTTTTTCAATGGAGGCTCTTATGGCAGCTGCTCGCTGAGTGTTCTAGTAACGTTGAGGTAGCCCCAGAAAGACTGTAGGCTGGTTGACTGTTATTGCACCCTGAAAGTGGCGACTGTGCACGCTTGAAGTATGTGCTCTTACTCCAAGAAGAAAGAAACCTTTCAAACCAAATGTATGCCCTATTACTTCTTAAGGGAAGTTAAATTACATCCATGATATAAAGGCCATTGCTACCCATTAGAGATAAGGTTACCTCCACGAGGGAGCGCGGGCACACCCTGAAATAGTGTGTAACAAGTTGCTCCCAAGTGGAAGGGTAACTTTACTAACATTTCGTGATGAACTCCAGGGACAGGAAGTTAAACCCTAAAAGAAGTGACAATTGCTACTTTTATAAAGAGTCTATCACGTGGTTTAGACACTTCTTTTGGGGTTGTTTTATTAAGACAAATGTCAAAACCACATAACAAATAAGGCGCGCGCGAACGGTGATAAGGCCACGCGATGAGTTTCCGTCGACAATTTTATTTGTCAAGTAGCTTCGCCGTAATATGATATATGTAGGTCGTGTTTGAAACATGCGTCAGTACGCTTCCGAATGACAGTTTTTGATCCTCTGTTCCATTATAAGTGCCAAGGCGGCATTTTCTACAAGAGCGAGCTCCGTGCTTTCGGAGCCACTGCGAAACTCGAGTGCTGCTGCAGTGAGAGCATCATTCAGCAGAATACGACTTTGCATGTAGCCTTAGCTTCCCTATCACGTAAGGCAAAAACATAATTGCTCACTGAGTAAATAATATAAATCAACGCAGAAAACGTCTGCGTATATGACTCTTGTTTGTCGCCTTGGAATTTTGCAAGCATGGGTCATGCGACTCTCGACGAAGCTCAGAGTGAATACGACGGCGTACATTTCGAGTAACCACTTCATTTTATGTATGGTTTACAACGCAATGATAAACTTCAGCGTGATTGCAAAGTTCCACTGTGAATTTTTGATTCGTCTCTTTGTAACCGTTTAATGTTTTCTTTCTGTGTAATAGTTTTAATGTTGAAGCTGTTTCTACACCATAATCTCAGTTTTGTGTGTGTGTTTTGTCCTGCCTTTGTGCAATCGTAAAACTTTTAAGTTGTTCCACCATCTTCACTGACTATCAGCCAACAAGCTCAACTCAAACCGATAATTGGTTCCTCGCTTGCGCGCAAACGTGATTATGGGGGTACGGCCGCTCGGTATATACACCTTTCCAAAAAACGCTCTAGGCCGCCGCCGTGTTGCTGATGCTTATGCGGCTGGTGCGACTCTCGCGCCCTCTATTCACAAGAAATTTTCTGCCACTCTCTGGACTGTGAAAACCGCACAGCGGCATTCTCTGCGTATGTTTTGCCGTTTCGTATTCGAGGTTTTCTGGCCCCTCTTGAAAGTTTCCACTTATTTCTTTTATGGTGCTGCGCACCCTTTCTGTGTAATCCTCCACTGTGAGAAATAGGGCTTGTAAGTGCCTGCCATTTAAAGACCGGCAACCAGTTCACACTTTCCACTTTTCCCCCGCTTCCTCCTCTCCCCCCTTCTACCCTGTCCACCACTGCATGTTCCTCCTCCCCCAGGGTGAGGGAGGAACTTCTGCCTTGCAGAATCTCGTATGTGGTGGTCGGCCTTTAAGCTTTTCTGCTCAACATGCACGGGAAACGAAGGAGATGAAGGACGTCGAACGGCATTCGACGCGATTTTGCGAACAATGACAATTGTCCTCCCCCCCCCCCCACCGCTCCCCCAGCGATAATCCGCGCAGAGTGCTCAGTTATCACTAAATATATTTGTCCGGGTGAAGGTGGGAAACGGGTCAGTCGCGTTCGTTCTTTTGCCTTGGTGCTGTCGAGAAAAGGGAAGCTCTCCCCAAAACGTGCCCCAAAACGAGGTCAGCTTGGATTCCGTCCGATCGTCAAGATATGACTGTCGTCGATTGTGACTGTTATTTGAGATCTTTCTCAAATAAATTATTTTTGGATAACGCTGCATCGTGTGGTACGTACAATATATTGTTCGAAATTTAATACTTATCCGTGTCCTGTCCATCGGTAAACATGTTATTTGTGAGCGTGAAAAATGCATGCATTTCTGCTATCTTCAGTTGTAATTTATTTTCGACAGCTAATCTCTTCATCATTTGACACACGGCTAATCGGGTGGCGCCATCAAAATTTACTGTAAAAAAACGACAACTAACATTCTAGTCGTATTTGATCTGTCGCGGGCCTACCCAATAAAAATGAATTGCAAGTTCTTTTTTTGTTTCGTTTTTAAATATGATACAATGCTTTCTCAATGTCCTCGGGAAAATACATGTACTATGAAACAAAAAATATAGCGAGGAAAATTAGAATTTAGCCACCAGCAGTGATTGAAATTGCGCCTACAACAGGTTGCGCCTGTCGAAATCCCAGTCCCCTCGGTTAAGGTTAGAACTTAGCAGGGACGCCGGTGAGAGTCTAGCCTCAAACTCAGTGACTGGGCTCGAAAACGGCTTGTTTGGCTCGGGGGTGAGTGTTTTTTAGAAAGGTGTATGCGTGGAGCGGGTTCATCTGCTCGTTAGGACGACGTCGACGACGACGTCCTTGAGGACGACGTGGAAACGACGTCTAGGACGATCTCAAGGACGACATCTAGGCACGAAGTCAAAAGCGACTCCTAGAACGCAGCCAAAGAAAACTCCTTGGACAACGTCAAAGCCGACGTCTAGGACGACCTCCAGGAGAATGTGGAGGGTGCATTCGAGTCCAGACACCGCATCTCGAAGACAGAGTGAAATAGCTAAATAATCATAAAACATGAGAGGGTTTTGAGCAGAGAGCCGGCGTCCAATCGCCGTCGGCTTTTCTGCTCGAGACAAAGCGTCTCGATTTGACATCTTCAAGACATTTTTGACTGCTGACGTCAGGGTGTCGTGGCGCGGCAATCCATCAGGCCCACTTCAGACGGGGGCAACTTTTCCAGCAATTTTGTGATTTCTGACGGGTTGTTCCCTAGCTTTCCCTAGATCGACACGAATTTCTGAGATCGGGTCCGGCTCGAAACGGACGAGCAACTCGAACAACTCAGAGACGTTTGAAGCGGCAGCAGCCAAACAGGTACGCGATATTTTTCACGTGACACCCCTGTGGTGGCGATGATTACAGCTAAATACTTAGGTATGGTTTGAAATGGATCATTTTATGAAGTAAAGCTTTTCAGAAAGATGATTCAGTGTTCTCAACTGCCATTCAAAGATATAAAAACACGTTTTTTAGCGCGTAGCTGTGTGTCTAAATAGTGCACAAAAAATTATGATGATGATGGCAAGTCATAGCAATTCGGTTGCTGCGTGTGAACGCGGGCGGCCGGGGTTGCTGGTGTTGCGACGTCTGGTGTCTTGATGAAATTGCCCCGTCTGAAGCGGGCCTCACCAAGCGAGATTCAGCGGGTGCGACAGTCACCTCGTAATTAAATTGAGAGCAACGGCTCACCGCTTGGAAACTGAAGAACCCTAGAAGACTTCGGACGTGCCTTCTTTTCGTATGCGAGTACTTTGTTCAAGCGTCAAATAAGCTTAATGATGCCAGGCCACCAGCAAAGCGTCAGGGACCTTCCGATTATTTCCCCTGCGGGAGGCGCCTCACACGAACACTACTTCTCTCCCCAGAGATGCTACAACAAACACGGCCTTTCGCGAGGACCGTAGCCCGCTCTAAACGATGAACTATGCAATAAATATTGTCACGAATGACGAGGTGACAAACAAGGAATAACTGAGGAAACTGAAACGTTTAATGGGGGCGAACTTGTGCCCAAAACAAAAAGGAAACAGAAGATAACAACAGAGCGTCGCGGGCGTCGAAGTCGGCGTAGCAGCAGAGTCGAACGCTTGGGCGAGACTGAGTCCGGCTGGTTACGCGGAGCCCCTTTTGTGCACGCGTGGGCTTCTGGAACATTCGGCCTGGAACATTCGGCGCGCAGAACATTCTAACCTAGAACGAGCAACACGGTTCTCGAAATTACCAGAAATCTAAATTGGAAGAATAAATAAAAGACGCGGCGCTCCCAGGGATCGAGCCCTGGGCTTTCTGCGTGGAAGGCACGCGCGATAACCGTTAGGCCACGAGCGCGCTGCCTACTTAGTCAGCTGCGCTCGCGGCATTATTCCCCCCTTTAAAAAGTGCATCGTCCCGATGCAGCACAAAGGTAAAACACAAATACACAAGCAAAAAAGATAGCAGCAGTCGCTGAGCCACAGTTCACAGTTCACAGTTCACCAGTTCACTCTTTGACGAGAGTCCAAAGTTCTATCGTTCGTAATACGGCTTGAGCCGGACGACGTGCACCACCTCGGGTCGTGGCTGGCGTCTTGCAGATGGGCGCGTTCCGTCGGGTAGAACTTCGTAGTTCAGATCGCCGAGGCGTCGGATGATTTTGTAGGGTCCGAAGTAGCGCTTGAGAAGCTTCTCGCTGAGACCGCGGCGCCGTATCGGTGTCCACACCCATACCCGGTCCCCGGGTTGGAAGTGGACGTCCCTGCGACGAAGGTTATACCGGCGTGCGTCGACTCGCTGTTGCTCTTGAATCTTGATTCTTGCCAGTTGACGAGCTTCCTCCGCGCGTTGAGAGATCAGTTGAGCGTCGTCGTTGCCATCGTCGGTTGGCACGTGAGGCAGCATGGCGTCCAGCATTGTGGTAACCGTCCGGCCATGTACCAGTTGGAACGGCGTCATTCCTGTGGTTTCTTGTACCGCTGTGTTGTACGCAAATGTAACGTACGGCAACACCTCGTCCCACGTCTTGTGCTCCACGTCGACGTACATGGAGATCATGTCGGCGATGGTCTTATTGAGCCGCTCTGTTAGCCCGTTGGTCTGCGGGTGATAAGCGGTGGTTCGTCGATGGCTGGTGTGACTGAGCCGAAGTACCTCTTGAGTCAGCTGTGCCAGGAAAGATGACCCTCGATCTGTGATCAGCACTTCAGGTGCGCCGTGTCGAAGGACAATGGACTCGACGAAAAACTTGGCGACTTCCACCGCTGTTCCCGATGGAAGGGCTTTCGTCTCGGCGTATCGTGTAAGATAATCGGTCGCGACGATAATCCACCGGTTCCCTTGCGTCGATGTTGGGAACGGCCCAAGCAAATCCATTCCGACCTGCTGGAAGGGCGTAGTCGGGGCAGATATCGGCTGCAAGAGTCCTGCTGGCTTTGTCGGAGGCTTCTTACGTCGTTGGCACTCATGGCACGACCGTGTGTACAGATGGACGGTTTTCGGGAGTCTTGGCCAGTAGTACTTGTCACGAATCCGGGCGAGCGTCCTGGTGTAGCCAAGGTGTCCAGCCGTCGGGTCGTCGTGGCATGCTTGAAAGATTTCTTCTCGCAGGCTGGCAGGCACAACCAGCAGCCAGGCAGGGTTGCTGGTTCCGAAGTTCTTCTTGAAGAGCACACCTCGCCGCAGAACGAAGCTTGACAAGTCTCGGGCCAGGACTCGCGGAACGGAACTTCCTTGACCTTCGAGGTGGTCGATCACGGCGCGAAGCTCCGGGTCGTCTCGTTGAAGTGCTCCCATGTCGGTATCTGTAACTGCTCCGAGAAAACGAGCGTCATCGTCGTCGTCGGTGCTGTCAGGAGGAGATTCGACTGGGGCCCTAGACAAGCAGTCGGCGTCATTATGCTTGCGGCCAGACTTGTGCACAATGGTTACGTCGAATTCTTGCAGTCGCAGACTCCAGCGAGCGAGGCGTCCTGACGGGTCCTTGAGGTTTGCCAGCCAGCAGAGGGCGTGGTGGTCTGTGACCACGCGGAACGGGATACCATACAAGTACGGACGGAACTTGGTTATCGCCCAGACGACAGCAAGACATTCTTTGTCGGTCGTTGAATAATTTTGTTCTGCCTTAGACAGCGCCCGGCTTGCGTAAGCAATTACTCTCTCTGCCCCTTCTTGTCGCTGAACGAGCACCGCACCGAGACCGGTATTGCTGGCGTCCGTGTGTATTTCTGTCTCCGCCGACTGATCAAAATGTCCGAGGATAGGGGGCGACTGCAGCCTTCGCTTGAGTTCGTCGAACGCTTGTTCTTGCTCTTCTCCCCACTGGAACTGCACGTCGTCCTTCGTCAGATGCGTCAGCGGTGAAGAAATCTGTGCAAAGTCACGCACGAAACGTCTGTAGTAGGCGCACAGCCCAAGGAATCTACGAACGGCCTTCTTGTCCGATGGCTTGGGGAATTCGGCGACAGCGGACGTCTTTGCAGGATCAGGGCTTACACCCTGAGCACTCACGACGTGGCCCAAGAATTTCAGCTCTCCATAGGCGAACCGGCACTTCGAAGGCTTGAGTGTCAGCCCAGCAGATTTGAAGGCCCGTAGCACGGCTCGCAGTCGTCTGAGGTGCTCGTCGAATTCGGTTGCGAACACGACAACGTCGTCGAGGTAGACGAGACAGCTCTGCCATTTCAAGCCGGAAAGGACGGTGTCCATAACACGCTGGAAGGTTGCCGGCGCTGTGCACAGCCCGAACGGCATCACTTTAAATTCATACAGTCCGTCCGGTGTGACGAAGGCCGTCTTCTCACGATCTCGTTCGTCGACCTCAATCTGCCAGTACCCGCTCTTCAAGTCCATCGACGAAAAGTATCGGGCGTGGCGCAGCCGGTCCAGGGTGTCGTCGATGCGGGGCAGCGGATAGACGTCCTTCTTTGTTACTGCATTCAGCCGGCGGTAGTCCACGCAGAACCTCAGGGTTCCGTCTTTTTTCTTCACTAGGACTACTGGGGAAGCCCACGGACTGTTTGAGGGCTGGACGATGTCGTCATCAAGCATTTCCTGAACTTGCTTCTGGATAACTTCCCTTTCTTTCACGGAGACTCGGTACGGTGGCCGATGCACAGGGAGAGCGTCGTCATCAGTGATTATTCGATGTTTCGCAACCGTCGTTTGGCGCACCTTCGACGACGTGGAGAAGCACTCACTGAACTCGGCGAGAAGGTCACTGAGTTGTCGTCGTTGTGGGGCTGGGAGGGACGGGTCGATGTCGAGCTCTGACGGCGTGGTTCTCTTGTGCTGCGTCGGAGAGGCGTCTTCTGAGATCACGGCGATCGCGGCTGAGTCCGGAATTTCCTCGACGAAGCCCACAGCTGTACCCTTTGTAAGGTGCTGCGACTCTTGCCGGAAGTTGGTGACAAGGGCTACGGTACGCCCGTCCTGGATCTCGGTTACGCCTCTTGCAATGCCAATCCCTCGTCCAACGAGAAGTTGGACGCTTCCTTCCAACAGTGCTACACCGCAGGTGGCTTCTTCGGTCCCGACGGGTACAAAGACACTCGACAGCGGCGGCAGGTTTACATGGCTGGCAAGGACTCGCACTGCAGCTAACGTCGCTTTGGGATTTTCTGCCGATGGGACAGGTTTCCGAAGCGTTAGCTTGTTCTCCGCAAGGTCGATGATGGCGCCGTATTCACACAAGAAGTCCATTCCGAGAATGACGTCCCTCGAACAGTCTTGCAGAATGACGAACTTCACAGGGCAGGTTTCGCCGTGGATCTCAACGCGCGCAGTGCACCTGCCGACAGGTGTGATGAGATGTCCGCCGGCGGTTCGTATCTGCGGTCCGTCCCACGACGTCGTAACTTTCCGAAGGCGGCGAGAGAGTCTCCCACTCAAAACGGAGTAGTCTGCTCCGGTGTCGACGAGTGCTGTCGCGTCGTGGCCGTCGATGATAACGTTGAGGTTATTCGACACTCTTGCAGAAACGTCGTTTCGGGGCGTTGCGGCGTTAGAGTGGGAGTGCTCCGACGATCTTGGAGGATCTTGGCATCGTTCGTCTTCGGCAACACCACCTCCCGGCATTGCCGCGCCTAGTTTTCCCGACGGGAGGCGATAGGTGACAGGCTGTCTCGGCGAGATCGACGGAAGGGCGATGGCGAGCGTCGGGGAGACGGTGAGCGGAATCCTCGGGGAGTCGACTCAGGAGATGAAGAGCGGCGGAGGTAGTTCTCGATGTCCCGAGGTCGCTCTCCGAGACGTGGTCGAGGGTCGTTGGGTGCAAACCCTCGTAGGCCCAGCTGGCGGTAAGGGCATCGTCGGTAGATATGGTCGGCTTCCCCGCAGTGGTAGCACAACGGGCGTCGGTCGGCCGTCCTCCACACGTCGGTCTTCCTTGGCGCAACTTGTTCTGGACGAACGTGCGCCCGATCTTCCTGGCGTCGGGGATGCTGCGGCTCTGGAGGCACACGTCGGGGAGGCGCCATGTACGGACGCGGGGCTGGTGGTGCTCGGCGGACCATTGCGGCGTAGCTTAACGTCGGTTCCTCCGGTGTCACCGTGTTGATGGGAACTTCAGGGTGGACCGCCCGTTGTACTTCCTCGCGCACAGCCTCGGCGATGGAGAGTGTCGCTGGACGACTTGCGGCTGGCAGCAACTGGCGGAGTTCCTCCCGGACGACCTCCCGGATAATTTCGCGGATGTCCGTACCAGGAGCGTTCTCGCCGCCAAGCAGCGTGGTTGCAGCGACACTTGGATGTCGCTGGTAGTGGGAAGCGCGCGCTTGGAGGGCGCGCTCGATGTTTGTCGCCTCGGTGACGAAGGCTTCGACGGTGCCCGGCGGGTTGCGCACGAGGCCTCCAAAGATGTCGTCTCTCACCCCGCGCATGAGGACCCGCAGCTTCTTGTCGTCTGTGGCTCGTGGGTCGGCACGGGCGCTCAGGCGGAGGACATCTTCTACGAAGCTTGTGACGCTTTCGTCGGGGCCCTGCGTTCGAATTCGGAGGAGATCTTCTGCCTTCTCCCGTCGGTGTAGGGTGGCGAACGTCCGCTGCAACTCGGCCACACAGATGTCCCACGACGTAAGCGAAGCCTCGTGATTCTCGAACCAATGCCTCGCAGTACCCTCCAGCGAAAAGTAGAGGTTCTGGAGGCACTGCTCCGCAGTCCATCCGTTGTGGCGCGCCACACGCTCGTAGTGCTTGATCCAGTCTTCGACATCCTCGTGGATCTCGCCGTGGAAGGGAGTCGGCGTACGGGGAGCGGCGGGCAGGTAGACGACGGCAGGAGCGGCGGGGGTCGGCGACTGGTCGGCCATCGTCGGCCTCGTTGGCTGCTTGGTCCTGGGCGGCAGAAGTCCGAATTCCGGGTGTAGGCCTTGGGTGCGACGACTGAACCGGATCTCGGTAGTGCCTTCGTTGGTTCTTCGTGGGCTTGGCGTCGGACTTGCACTGCGGGCCCTCGGAGGGGTACGCGGCAGGGGCATGCGGTACCCCGCACCTCCACCAAAATGTCACGAATGACGAGGTGACAAACAAGGAATAACTGAGGAAACTGAAACGTTTAATGGGGGCGAACTTGTGCCCAAAACAAAAAGGAAACAGAAGATAACAGCAGAGCGTCGCGGGCGTCGAAGTCGGCGATAGCAGCAGAGTCGAACGCTGGGGCGAGACTGAGTCCGGCTGGTTACGCGGAGCCCTTTTGTGCACGCGTGGGCTTCTGGAACATTCGGCCTGGAACATTCGGCGCGCAGAACATTCTAACCTAGAACGAGCAACACGGTTCTCGAAATTACCAGAAATCTAAATTGGAAGAATAAATAAAAGACGCGGCGCTCCCAGGGATCGAACCCTGGGCTTTCTGCGTGGAAGGCACGCGCGATAACCGTTAGGCCACGAGCGCGCTGCCTACTTAGTCAGCTGCGCTCGCGGCAATATCTGTTATACTTGTCACTGCATGATTTCCTGAATCACAACCGAGTCGGTCGCGACTTCACTAAGTAGTCGAACGCCAGTGGCCTTGCCACGCTATCAATGAGGGGCCAGTACTGGGCACCAGGATTCCACCTTGACGATGACTCACAAGTAAAATTTTCAACACAAATCATTATCTACTTCAATCAAGAATGCTTTTTATAGCAAATCAGGTGCTCTTACAAAAAACGATTATTGTTTTATTTTTTAACAGTCTCTACAATTAGGGTAAACTATCCACTACACAAAAAACGTTATCGTTAGAGAGCGTGGTACATGATAACAAATTCCTGCAACACATATCATCAAGACATGCACTTGTCGCTGTTATTAATGCCGCCCACGTTAGTCTACTTGTCACAAAAAGCATGCCTACTGAACATTCAGAGGATATTGGCCTATAGGTTTTATATATGTTGCAATTTAAGACAATCTAGAACATGTGCGCATATTATTAAATGCACAGTGCACATTTAGTGCAGTTTACAGCGAAAATTAAAACACACATGTGGCTTACCTGCAATTTGAGGAGGATGCCATCTTGTATCGGGAAGAAACCAAACTATGGTGGCATGGTGGCGCCATCTCTGGGTGCTAGATGAAAGCACATTTGTCCACTGGAGTGGACATTATGTGTAGGGGTTCTACGTGAGCCGGTGCTCTCGCTAAACATCACCAAATTGCGTGTATTATAGTGCCCACTATGCTTCAAAGAGAGAAAGTGTTCTCCGGCGTTTTCTTAATAGATCCCCATTATGGTACAAATTGCGCTAAACAGACAAAAAAAATCGGTGATAAAGTAACTAAAATAATGGAGCAAAAAAAATGTCTTTCGCAAATGCATTCAATTTACTATTTCGGCCATCATCGTGTTTTTCAGTGCGAAAGAGTTTGCTGGCCACAACAAAAAGTGACGGCAGAGGAAGGCAGGTGTTCACTCTTTGCACAGTAAAATTTGTTTCTAACTGAATTCAAGCAGTTTCTTGACGTGAAATGAATGCTTTTGACAGTTCGCCTCCAGCACCGGTGCAGCAGCACGAAATATGTGTTTGGCATTTTTAGTCCACCGCTGGACCAGGAAGCCTGCCCATGACGTCACGGCACTTAAAAAGGGGGCATATTCAACTGCTGGTTATAACACCATTTTCACTTGCTTATTGAGGAATAACTACTGTGAATTCCGCGATACTAAATAGCGTGTGGGAAAGGGTGAAGGCAGGTGATTTCGTACTTAAGTTAGTTGGAAGTTTTAACACTTCTTGCAAAAAACGAGTTAGATGTGAATTTTGATATATTTTATCCCGTGAATTTGACTATCACTTTCGTTTTCTCTAAAAAATGTAGCTAAAAAAAACCTTCGACATGTCGGGACGTCATACTAGGATCTTTGGGT